>VWZD01004066.1:126231-141648 GCA_013396695.1 Sakesphorus luctuosus | reverse complement strand
TCGGGGAGCGGGAATGGAGCGGGGCTGGGGCCGCGGGCTCGGTGCCGTGTGTGTTTTGCTGCGGGCGGTGACCGGCCCCGCGCAGCAGCCGCTCTGTCGCTGCCTCCGGCCCGGCTGCCGCGTGTCAGTCGCAGAAGGGAATAGGTTGGAAAAGCCCTCTGAGATCAGCGAGTCCAGCGTTTGACCCAGCACCGCCTTGTCTGCTTGACCAAGTACCATATGCAGGCTCTGCTTAAACACCCGCAGGGACGGTGACTCCACCACCTGCCTGCGCAGCCCATTCCATGGCTGATCACTCTCGGTGAAGAATTTCTTCCTAACGTTCAGTCTAAAATCTCCTGGCACAGCTTGAGTCTGTCCCCTCTTGTGTCACTGGTTGTCTGGGAGCAGAGCCCGACCCCCCCGGCTCCTCTCTCCTGTCAGGGAGCTGTGGAGACCGAGAAGGTCCCTCCTGAGCCTCCTCCTCTCCAGGCTGAGCCCCCCCGGCTCCCTCACCCGCTCCTTCCTCACAGGCACAGGCTCTGTCTGCGCTGGGAATTGCCAAGTGCCCGTCTGGGAGCGAGACGTGGCGCTGTGCTGGGCAGGCACAGCACTCGGTGTGTGTGCGGGGCAGGCACAGCCCTGTCTGTGTGTGCTGGGCAGGCACAGTCTGTGATGTGTGTGCTGGGCAGGCACAGCCCTGTCTGTGTGTGCTGGGCAGACAGACCACTTTTGACTGCCAGAGGGGAGTTCGCATTTTTTTTTTGGTCAGTGAAGTAAAGTGGAAAGATCCATATTCTTTTTATCTCCAAGTTCTTTAGAGAGGTGAGGGAGGGAGGGTGTCCCAACATAAGAAGGATGTGGAGCTGTTTGAGGAGGTCCAGAGCAGGGCCATAAAGATGCTCTGAATGCTGGAGCCCCTCTTCCCTGGAGACAGGCTGAGAGAGCTGGGGGTGTTCAGCCTGGAGAAGAGAAGGCTCTGGGGAGACCTTGAAGCCCCTTCCAGTGCCTAAAGGCGCTCCAGGAGAGCTGGAAAGGGATTTTGGACAAGGGCCTGGAGAGACAGGACAAGGGGGAATGGCATCGCACTGACAGAGAGGGCAGGTTAGATGGGATATTTGGAAAAAATTCCTCCCTGCGAGGGTGATGATGCATCAGCACAGGTTGCCCAGAGAAGCTGTGGATGTGTCCATGCCCATGGCAGGGGGTTGGAACAGGTGATCCTGAAGGTCTTTTCTAACCCAGACCATTCTGTGATTCTGTGGTTGTAGTTAAGTACTTACTGATACCCTGCTCAGTTATTAAAAGATGGCACAGAGTTTTCTGTCTTTGAGAGAAGGAAACATTTGCTGCATTTGACACTGAAACTGTTTTGACACGTCTGGAAGAAGGAAATGACTGCTGTGGTTTTTTTGCTTGCAGGTTTTCAGGAACCTTATGCTAATAAAATAATAGGAAAATGACATTAAGGAAAGGTATGTGCATTTGTATGTGTCTAATTTTCTTAAAGTGTCTTTTGTCTCTTTCTTTTTCTCTGCTTATGCTGATGAACTTATTTCCTTCTAAATTTTCAGTGAACATTTCCATCCTTATCGTGGCTGTTGTCATATTTTTGCTAGTTCTTCATCATAACTTCCTAAGCCTCAGTGACTTCTTGAAACGGGAATTGTCAGGTATGTGGGGGTTTATTTTAAGTTTTAAAAAATTATTATTATTTTTTAAGGTTGTTGGGAAATTACATGCTCTGGCCAGGGAGAACCCACCAGGTGGTTTGGGTAAATGGGAAGGGGAAAATCAGTGGGGTTGTAGGTGTGGAAAAGGGACCTACTGTAGCTCAGCCTTATTTTAGTTCCTTGTGCTGTATGTGAGTAAGTGTGGCTAAATGTGTGTAGTTTTTTATAATTGTGATGTTCTTCTATTCATTAACATCTCGGATTCTCAGAAGCAGCTGCTCTGTTTTAAATGTTTGATACTGACAGGCTGTAATCCCCAGCTCAGCTGAGACATCCAAGTGTCTGCATAGCAGAAATAATTGAAGGTGTTGGGAATTTTAGTGTGGTAATAATAATGTATAATAATAAAAATAAGCATGTGATGCCATTTGTACTCCACAGATTCAAGTCCCTTAGGACTTCAGCCCATAGATTTCATTCCTGCAGCTCCCCAGAGGCTGGTGGATGAGAGGAATGATCAGGAGATTTCTGTGGTCATTGCAGCATCAGATGAGAGGCTTGGAGGGGCAATTGCAGCCATGAACAGCATTTACCATCACACCAGATCCAACGTGGTTTTCTATATTGTTACTTTGAATGATACAGTGGATCACTTGAGGTAATAATTGTCTTTTAATTGGATGCCCACAATACTGTAAACTATCATATCTCTAAGAAGAGAGCTGCCTTTCCCTGGAGCTGCACTCCTCTGCCTGGAATTCCTACCTGCTGCTCCTTATTGCAGCTTT
Source organism: Sakesphorus luctuosus (assembly GCA_013396695.1). Taxonomy (NCBI): domain Eukaryota; kingdom Metazoa; phylum Chordata; class Aves; order Passeriformes; family Thamnophilidae; genus Sakesphorus; species Sakesphorus luctuosus. Next base: position 139,208 of record VWZD01004066.1, on the reverse strand, counting down.
TGTCAAGGCTGCTGTGGGGAGTCCCACAGCCATTCCTTCTGGCAGAATTTCAGAGATGGAAAACAGCCACCTTTTCCAGTGGGATTATTTCCAGCCAGCGGGGTTGGAGTTCGTTGGTGGAAGGGTTGTAAAAGTTACTTCTGCATTTCATCAAGTCATTCAAATGCTGGCAATCAAGTTTCTCCCTTTTTATAGATTGTTCTTTGAGCCTTTTATTTTTACCCACCTCTGTCCACACTGATGGTTTTGGTGAAGGAGCTGTGATAACAGGACTGTGTGTTTCTAATAAAGTAAGAAGCAACCTTGTACCTTCCACGTGTCCCAGGTGTGCTGCCTGTCCCTGCAGCCACACAGGACAGCACCAGGCACAGATCACATCCCAGATGTGTGTGTGGGTAGGGAAGTGAGTGGGCACTTCAGGGTCTGTGTCACTGTCAGTCAGATCTCTGGCTTTTGATTTGATTTGTGTCATTAACAAGATCTGTGCCTTTCCCCTGTTTGCAGGCTGTGGCTGAGTGGCACTGCTCTGAAAAATGTCAGATACCGAATTTTGGATTTTGACCCTCGTGTCTTGGAAGGGAAAGTACAAGTGGATCCTCAAAAGGCAGACACCTTCAAACCAGTGAGGATGCTCTTGATTACTCTTTGCAATTTTAGTTAATAGCAATAGATTTTGATGTTGGCTTTTAACACAACTAGAGATCAAACCCAAATCTCTTAGCATAGAAGGAACCTTTTATAATCAAATTCCTACATTTCAGTACAAATACATTTCCAGCTAGTGAGAGATGGATTTGAATGCACAGGCATGCTTAGTATCATTTTTTGCTGCTAGCTACAGTGGAACACAGCCTGTCAAGCATGCCAGCACCTTGGAGATACTACAGATGTATGTGGAGAAATAAATTCTAATACAGACAAATTTTAAAGTTAGTTTATCCATGCATAAATTCATAGGAGACCAGGAATTGATGGAACCTGTTTACTTTAAATTACTTGTAGGATACTGCTGCCTGTTTTATTTTGTTAATAGATGTTGTCTTGTACATTAGTGACATAGATAAGTGCCAGAAGAATCAGTACATTTCACATTTCTTTGGATAATTTTTTGTTTAATTCTTCACTTCTCTTGCTTTCTTTTTCTCAGTTAACCTTTGCAAGATTCTACTTGCCCAGCTTGGTACCTCATGCAGAGAAGGTCATCTATGTGGATGATGATGTCATAGTGCAAGGTATGGACCTTTGCTGCCACTGGCCTTGTGCTGAGGGCAGTGTCCCCTCTCTCACAGAACCCAAACACTTCAAGGAAAGATGCAAAAATATGAATGGGTTGGGTTAAACTGAATGGTTTTATCTGCTGTAGCAATGGCCTGGTCAAAGCATAGCTTGGCACTTAGTAAGGATTGCTTTTGAATTTTCTGTGCTTATTTCCATTTTCCAGATGATATTCTTGAACTTTACAACACTCCACTGAAACCTGGACATGCAGCTGCATTTTCAGATGACTGTGACTCAACCAGCAGCAAAGTTGCTGTCCGTGGAGCAGGCAACCAGGTCAGTCTTATTCTGATTCTGTGCTAACAATGCTACAGATCCCAGGCATTTGGAAATGTTCTGAATGCTGTGAACCTACAGGTGTGACTGTCCCTACCCAAAGCAATTTGTACTGTTGTTTTTGTTACAAATGGCACCTGCAGGTTCAGTTTAGGCACATTAAAAGCACTTTGAATTTTGCTGTTCTTTACAATGAGGGCAATTCCCAGCATGGAACAGGAGGAGGTGTTTGAACATCAGAGAGAGAATTTTTATTTGTGAATGTTTAAAAAGTACTTTTTCTGAGCCTGGTACCATATTAATAATATGGTAGTATGAAGACCATGCAACATTCCTTAAAATATGTAGGCTATATAATCATACTTTTAAAATGTTACACCTCTTAAGCTTTCTGTCATTTTAAAGGAAGGGATAATTGCCTTAACAACTTCAGCTTATGCCTGTCTGTTGTGAATTGTGCAGAATTTTTCTTTAAATAGGAATTTCACCATATTTTAAGCTAATTTCTACTCTTATTTTTTCCCCCAGTATAATTACATTGGGTTTCTAGATTACAAAAAAGAAACCATCCGAAAGCTTGCCATGAAAGCCAACACCTGCTCTTTCAATCCAGGGGTTTTCATTGCCAATTTGACCGAGTGGAAATTACAGAACATCACCAAGCAGCTGGAGAAGTGGATGGCACTTAATGTGGTGTGAGTACCCCGAGGCTGGGGGGACAGCAGGCCAGGGCTGGGGCTGTGCTGGTGGCGTTTAACTGTGGGGTGAAGGGCTGTGTGTGTGTCTGGGGGTTCCTGTCACAGGAATCAGCTGATTTAGTGCCACACCAGCATCCTTTTCCAACTCCTTGTCATCTTCCCTTCCAGAGAGGAACTTTACAGTAAGACTCTGGCTGGCAGCATCACGACACCTCCACTGCTGATTGTGTTCTACAAGCAACATTCCAGTATTGATCCCATGTGGAACGTCCGACATCTTGGTATGTAGGAGGCACCTGTGGTGCTGCTGTCCCAGTGTGGTTTTCCAGGCCTGTTGGTGATGCAGCAAACAAATCTTTTATTCCCCTGTTCTGTTCCTTGTTATGTAAGAAGCACAGCTTTGCAATACCCTGTTGGGGCTTGTGGGCCTGAGCCTTCATGGTCTTTTTTTGAACTACCAGGGAGTAGTTCTTGAATTGACTTACAGAGCACTTCTCATTTTCCACACATATTTTGTATCTGAGGTGATTTGAGGTGTTTCTTCCAAGACTGTTGAGAACAGACATTCATGTCTGTTCTGCTACTGATGAAACCCCAGTGCTGGGAAAGCTTTTTTTAGGTTTTGTTTCTGATGAACAATACATAGGCTGCTGAATACATCTGGGTGTCTTAAAGAACTTGGAAGTTTAGGCAGTGTTTTTAAATACATACTGAGAGAGATTAAAGTGGCATTCACTTGTACCTGATTGTCACTATGCCCGTATTTCTGCCTCCCATATCACCTCCTTTCTCCATAAATGATAAAGATTTCCTTTTTTAAATCCTTTGTTTTGAAGTTAGCATTTTGCATGTTGGTGTTTCTGCTGCCGTTATTTCAGGCACTAACAATTCTTTTTCAATGAAAGGGTCTAGTGCTGGAAAAAGGTACTCTCCTCAGTTTGTGAAAGCTGCCAAGCTGCTCCACTGGAATGGACATTTCAAACCATGGGGAAGAACAGCTTCCTATGCAGAAGTCTGGGAGAAGTGGTATGTCCCTGACCCTACGGGCAAGTTCAGCCTCCTCCGCAGACACTCAGAAGCCTATGAAGCAAAGTAGAGTCTGAATAACTGATGGTGTTTTCTCAGGAACCTTTTGGAGCCAAGCAGAACATTGTTTTAGCCAACTTGTATTACAGAGCCATCCTTGCCTTCTGGAGCACAAGGTGATGCACTTTCTCAGGTGCAGTTCTGAAGTGCACAGGTCCAAAGGAGGCTCATGTCACCTGTGTGACAGGAGATGCTACCCCAGCAAGACAGGATCTCCATGAACAGGCACTTTGGTTTAGATCATTTCAGTTGTGTCTTCTGCTCTTTACTGCAAGTTTTCCAGCAGAGGAAGGTTTTGTCAGTTACAGAAACAAAGTTTCTAAGAACAAGATACAAATTCAGTTGGTGCTTGCACCATGCAAATCTTGCACATCAATGTACTGTAATTAAGAGTTGCCTGGGTTTTATTCTGGGTTTGTTTTTTGTTGTTATTCTGTGAAATAGTTCCCTCAATGACCCTTTCATGCATGAAATCTCCCAATTATTTCTTTGTAAGTCTTTCTTGCAGAATTCTGCAAAAACGAATCTTTTTTTGAAAGATTAATTTTTCAAGTATTATTTCACTATGCAAAGTGGTTTTAATGGCCAGTGAACACTAAAACATTTTTTGTAAAGTGGTGGATGAAGCTTTGTTCAAAAATAAAGCTAATGGTAACATGTGGACTCAAGCCTCGGGTAAATGGCTGGCTGTGCTGCAGGCAAATTGTTTTGGTTTTTTATAGTTGTACTGGGAAGTTTGAGTAGGAGTTATTATTAGCTGATACATCCCAGCAGCTACTGTGCCAGCTATTCCATTTAATAGAGGTTAGAACTGAAGTGATGCTGCTTGTGAACAGTTCTCTGTGTAGGATGTTGAGGCAAAAGGCTTTGTGTTCATGCAAGGACAGCTGAGTGCTGCATGGCTGGAGATACAGGGCAGCAGAGGAAAAGGGCTCCTTCAGGACTATGAATGTGGGTTTAGTTCTGCTGCAGGCTGAGCACAGTAACACATCCTGACTGCACAGGGCAAAACAAATGCTTTACATTTACAAGTTGTTGGCCTGGTATGACAGGTGTCACCAGGAAATAACTTTTGTTCAAGAGCACTGTAAGAACAAGCACCTTGTTCCCCAGTGAAGAAGGACTGCTAAAGTAATCCCAGTTACTTTTCCCAGTGAAGGTTCAGAATGGAAAGTAGTCCTTAAAAGTACCTTATGTTTAGTTGAAATAAGGAGCATTTTTAGCCACCCTTTCCATAATAAAGTTCTACAAGTTTTGCCAAAATATACTGAGAAGTTACTGGCTGAAGTCACGCTGTAGGAGTACAGTCCTATGTTAAAGGTTCAAACAAAGGAATGTGGTGGTTGGAGAAGTCCTGCAGGGAATTTTTCTCACCCTACCAACAACAAAGGTTTTTGGGAGTTAAAGTGCCAGGACTGAGAACAAAGGAGTGGTTGACGACTCCAGATTCCAACTTAATAGGGGGGCACGGAGGTGAGAAACAGACCCCCAGCACCTGGGAGGGGGAGAGGCTTTTCCTAGGTGCTGCTTCACTTTGTTTTGGGGCAGCTGCTGGGAAAAGCCACTGTTTGCAGAGCTGGTGAGAGCTCCTCCTGGCTCTGCTCTTTGCCTTCCCCCGCTTCCATCTCTGGGCACCCTGAGCTTCAGAGAGAGAGGAGAGAGAGGGGAGGGTCACAGCAGATTCAGGACACACTGCAGACCTTTTCCTGGGGACCAACTTCGACTGCAAGGAGATTTCTGGGAATTACCAGCACTCAACTCCAGCGTTTCCTTCTTTTGAACAAAGGACAAGGAGAGAGTCTGCTCTTCCCCCATGGGAAAGGCTCCATCCTGCAACACGAGTCATACACCCCCTGGGAAATTGTCATTTTTCAGCCCACAATTCCGGACGGACGAAGATTGCTCCGAGGCTAAAGGTGCCAGGACAGAAAGCCATTGCTGCTTTTCTAGTGTTAACAGCACCACATCATTGGCACCCGAGAGCCCAAGGCTGCCACCTTTTATCTGGGCGTAAAGCTCAATCCTTCTTGTCTCTGCCTAGCAGGGAACAGACTGAGAATTCACCTCCAGCCAGCCAAGGTGTGACACTGACACTGTCTGTAAATATAATTGTACCAGGAGGAACCTACAGTTTTGGGGGACTGTTTTTTTTTTTTTGGTGCTGGGGGAGTAGTTTGCTGTGGTCTCTTTATAGTTCTATCTATATATCTCTAGTAGTTAAGAACAATTATCCTTCTTACATCCATTTTCTAATTAAAGGGTTTTGTTAAATTTAATAAGGGCTGGCAGGGTTGTTGTGGAGGAGTCCTCTCCTCTGGTCTTGGTAAGCATTTTGGTTTCCCTCAAACTAAGACATTTTAGTAATCCTCTAGGAAAAGCAATTAAATTTTATGGAGGCATGAAAACTTACCTTGAAATTGAATTGCCTGAATGTGACTAGAATTAAACATTTACCATTGTCTTGCAATGAAAAACACAAATCATTTATCCTTTTGAAACATCTTAAGACAAAGTGAACAGACTACCTGAGCACATTGGGAATTTTTTTAAATAGGCTTTAATACAGGAAATAAACTTTATGACTTAAAGCTGAAATACAGTCAGTTTCCTAGACCTGTATAAAGTCTGGAAGCATCAAGGGAGGTGCACTATTATATACATTATTTGACACAGTAACAACTGTGAGTCTTTGCAGCAGCTCTGGTATGCAGCATTGCCAGCTTCTGCTGCAACAAGAGTCTTCATGGCTGTTCTGAAAGCCAGTAATGAGTCTCCAAACGGTGCCTTCACACCTGATTGTTACACATAGTCTGTATTGAAGTCATAAGCATCATCTTCCTCTGCTGGCTTATCTAGGCTGAAGGACAGCAAAGTGGAATGTTCACCTTCTGAGAAGAGAAAATCGTGTGTTAGTGAAACCAATGCAGGTGCTGGAGTACTTAATAGACCATCCTTCGAGGTGAGGTTCTTAATACAGACCTGCCATCTGCTCTTCTGAATTTGTAGGGTTTGCTTGTTGTTTCCCAAGCTTTGCTTTCCTGGTGACCTGAACTTTGCTTTCCTGCAAGTCAGAGAGGTCAGGTGTGTTACTGAAACATTGCTAATGAAATCTCCCATGCAAATGAAACCTCAAAGAGCTGATGGTAGTGTGGAGGTCCCCTTGTATAGCTGGTTAGGAACACACTGTTGAGGCAACCGACTTAGAACAACATTGTTTCCTTAATGAAGGAAAATGGCCCAACCCTTACCTCGAGGAGAGGCTTTTTGATGACCCCCGGGGCCTCCGCAGTGCCTCACTTCACAGCAGGACACTGCCTGGGTACTTGATGTCAGGATTTAAACAGGTAGAAACCTTCATTTACCTCTTTGACATCATGTTCTTCTTCCATATCATCCTGATCATCATCACTTTCTGTGCATTCCTCTTCATCTTCTTCCTCCTCTTCTTCATCCTCTTCCTCCTCTTCTTCCTCCTCCTCCTCCTCAGTTCTTCCCATGTTTTTCCACTCTGATCCTCCCTCTATCACTTTCTTTTCCTCTATTGTCCCATTCGTCATACCAGCAGACTGGAAAACAATGCTGTTTGCTGGACTGGGGTATTTTAAAGCTGGCAAAAACATATTAAGTGTCTGTTAAGTCCATGTCAGACAGCACCAGGTGTCATGCCCATCCTGAGAGGACACATCTTAGCCTTGCCCCTCCCTGCCACAGACAGCATTCCCACATAAGCAGGAAGAATGAAGAACAATTTTCTGAGACTGCCAGGAGCTGAAAATCTTTGGATTTGAGTATAGATAAGTGTACCTAGGTATGTTTAGATTAGATTTTAGGAAAAAGATTTTTACTGTGGGGAGGTGAGGCACTGGAACAGGTTGGCCAAAGAAGCTGTGGCTGTCTCATCCCTGGGAGTGTTCAAGGCCAGGCTTGATGGGACCTGGAGCAACCAACCTGGGATAGTGGAAGGTGTCCCTGCCCATGGAAAGGGGGTTGCAATGAGATGATCTTTAATGTCCCCTTTCAACTAAACCCTTCTATGATTAATGGTAGTTTATTACAGTAACAGTCCTACCTTGAACAGTGTTTCTGTTTTCTTCTTCTAGATTCTTTAAATTAAAGCCCTCCTGCATTTCTGCTACTTTTTGTTCTGTAAGATATGGTGGTGGTGTCTGAGATGCTGGAGGTTGTGAGTGGTAACTCATTTTGCCTCTGGGAAAATAAAAATCAGCATTAAAAAACAACTAAAGGTCACACAGTTAAATCTCTGTATTGAAAAATAAAACCCAGAGCACAAAGCTCTCAAACTTCTCAACCTAAACACTCATGTACTACTATCTGTTTAACAGCAGTTCAACAGCTATTTAGATATGACTCTGAAGTTGTCAAAAATATGAAGGGGAATCATAGAATTGACTGGGTTGGAAAAGACCTCCAAGATCATCAAGTCCAAACCCTGGTCCAACTCCAGTCCCTTTACCAGATCATGGCACTCAGTGCCACGGCCAAGCTCAGGTTAAAAACCTCCAGGGATGGGGAATCCACCCCCTCTCTGGGCAGCCCATTCCAATGCCTGAGCACTCTCTCTGGTAAGAATTTTTTTCTGCTCTCCAACTTCAATTTCCCCTGGCAGAGCTTGAGCAGAGCTTGAGCCCCCCGTGCCCCCTTGTCCTATTGCTGAGTGCCTGGGAGAAGAGACCAACCCCCACCTGGCCACAACTTCCCTTCAGGTAGTTCTAGACAGTGCTAAGGTCACCTCTGAGCCTCCTCTTCTACACCTGTTGGCCAGTCCAGCTCTTCACCAAAGTAAAATGTGAGAAAGCAAGGGAAGGAAACAGCCTCTCCTTTCTAAGTGCTTTGCACAACTCAAGTTCCTGCTGTGCTGGATCAGCACCATGAGAAAGGTGAGCTGCACAGAGCAAAGCTCACAGCATACATACCCTGTCCAGTCACAGAGCACCAATTTAGCTACATTTTCTATGTCAGGAACACCTCCCTTTTTCAGCATGCCCCTCTTCTGAGCAAGCAAAGATAAAAACTCCTCAGGGTTCCTGAAGTCTGGCATACTGTAGTGCATCATTACCTAGGGCAAAAGAAAGCACGTTCAGAAAGACATATCCACCTTTCTCTGAGTTTTAGAAATGAAAGAGCAAATCAAATGGCATTATAACGAGAACAAATGAGTATATGAAGAGCTGTTTTTCTCTTGCATATGGGAATAAGCATTACCAAGCAAAATGCTTTCTTCACCAACAAACTCACCTGCATTCACCCAGACCAGTGGGTGTGAGACAGCACACTGGTCTGTGAAAAGCTATCACAGAACCAAATGGGAATTAGGCTTAGGTTAATTTGCTTGAAACCAGAGTGAAATCAGAGTTGGATCTGAGGTCTTCACTGTAACAATAGGATACAGAAAGAATATCATCATTTTTCACTCTCTGATACTGTGATGAGATCTTAAAAGCAGGGTTGCTTAAAAACCTGAAAAGTTATTGGGAAAACATTCCAGCTGTCAGGACCATGGCATGCTGTTCTGCCTGCTGTCTGTAAGGATGAAGCATTGCCACTCTGCATGGTTAAGGGGAAAGCAGGGCAAAAACTCAGCTACAGTGAAAGGAACTTTCATTATGGGGCCTAAGAAACCTGAGAAGTCAAATGCAGAGATGTGGGAAAAGATGGAGCTCACCTGCTGCTTACTGCAGTGATTAATAATGGCATTTATTCCTTCCAGCACATCTGCTGAGCCTGAGCCTGATTCTTCAGTGTCTATGATACTTCTCAAAGCCAGAGCCAGGGCACTGTTGGAAGGATCTGCAATTATACTTGGACTGTCCAACATCTTTGTCTGCTTATCAATGTGCACAGTTTGCATGGACCTGTTGAGAGAGAAATGCACTGTGAGTGGATAATCAACAAGGACTGGGAATGGTGTGGGATGCAAGACACAAAGCTCAGTGTTGGATTGAATGTACTTCATAGAGTCAGTTCCAGTGTTTGTCATCACGTGCTTTGTGTAGGGTAGAAATCCAGGGGTGCACAAAGAGAAAGTTTATCCACTATATCCTCTGCTGAGAGTTTGCATCACACAGAGCAACATCTTTCACCTTGCAAATTGAATTGTGTATTTAAAACTGCACATGGGCCTGCTTTGCCCCTGATGCACTGAAATACAAACTCAAGGTAAGCGGAACACAACAAAGAGGGAAAGGAACAGGTTTTATCAGACTCAACTTACTTGGTAACACCTCTTGCTATGCTAACATTGCAAGCACGCACCCCTTTAAGGCTGTTGATTATGCTGCTCTTTCCAACGTTAGGGAAACCTGAAGAAAATCACATAAATAAGGTAAATAAGAAACCTCAGAAAACTCAGCCTTTGTATCACTGATCAAAACTGCTTCTTCCAAGTGTCTTTGCTATGTGTGAGATCAGAGTTGGATCTGAAGTCTTCACTACAGAAATAAGACAAAGTGTGTATCCTCATTTCTCACACTGACTAGAAAGCCCCTTAGCAAACCACGTGTTAGCAGCTCTGCCCAGTTTGTAAAACAGGATCCCAAAGCTTCATGGGAAGAGAAGGAAAACTCCTGTCTCTCCAAACACACTCACCTACTACCCCAACCTGAATGGCTTTGTTTTGAGTTTTGCCGTGCTCTTGAAGAAGTTTCAAAAGGCATTTGGTTCCAAAACACTGGGAGGTTTTTGATAAATCAACACGTGCACGTCTTTTTGTGACCTGTTCCTGCTGCAGGAGTCAAAGGCAAAAAAACCCCATGGTCAGGAGCTATTCAGGAAGATTAAATATGCATACTTAGGTTTATTGATGTACTGTAATTTCCATAGCAAGAATCCCCCCCACAAACACTGTACATCAAAGCTCAGTTGAAGTGTAAAGGCATTATCAGTCACAGCAGTGTAATCAAACAGGGGGAAAAGGAATTTTAAAGAACAAAAAGTTCCTGTTTCTCAACATGTTTCAGCATGTATGATTGCCAACAGACAGCCTGCAGTGCTCTTACCGTGCTCTTGTCCTTCATCAGCGTTGCTGATTTAAAAGCAACTGTTGGAAACTCCTTCTTCAAATAATTCAACCATTTCTCCAAGTTGTCCTTTGGCACTAAATCTGGAAAAAAAGAGCAGTTCTTTCACACCTGTGAATTTTAAATGTCACAATGTGTAGGAAATCTAATGTGGAATTAGAAATCATTGTCCATTTAGGATGTTCCTTTATGACAATGCTTGGCTGAAAATGCTACCAAAGTTCTGGGTATATTCCCCAAAGGCACCCAGTGTTTTATTTTCCTGCCTTGAGCAGAGCACATCACAATCACATTTGTGGCCTCTGTATGAGGTTTTTAATGCTGTGGTCTTGTGTGTGTGGTACAGAGTGATGTCCTGTGAAGGATTTTCCCACCATCCCTGCAAAGGCTACTCTAATACAAAGTTCCCTTTGCTCTTGTTGTTGCTCTTGGTATTTTATTTTCCTTTTTTTTAGCTGCTGGTAACTCAGTAATTTCCAGCTTTTTTAGTGAGCTCAGAGTTGGAACAAATGTCTTCAATGGAATCTCAGATTCCTTTAAAATCTTCTTCATAGCTCACTTAACCACAGAACCACATGATGACCAAGTAACACTTTGAGAAAACCTGTTTCTTACCAATTTTGTTCAGAACTAAGAGCAGCTTTTTGTTTCCTCCAGAGCACGTGACAGCTTCCTCCAGCTGAGGACACCGACAGCCCATTGGATCTCTTGCATCCAAAACCTCCAGAACCACATCTGAGGCCTCAAGCACCTGGGTTAGAAAAAAAGAGAAGACTCTCAAATGAGGCATCACAGACCAGATGACAGCTCTGGAACAGCTGTGCCTTACAAAGTTACTGTGTTGTAAACACTCTGTTGTACAATCCCTTACTCCAATGTTGATGTTTATCAGAGACAACCTTTATTACTCTCAAGCAGCTGCACAGTAATGCCATAAGGAAAAGAAGTGATCTCATTGCTGACTCTCATCAAATCATATAAAAATAACTGAAGCATTTTACCCTGTTGAGCTCCCTGCAGAACGATTTCTTTGAATTTTTATTCAGCTGTTTTTTTGTCTTTCCTTTAGATTTGCCAGAGGATTCCTGAAGGCAAATAAGAAAAAAAAGGAATTATTTAAATGAGAATTAGTGTGTAATATTTATGAGCATGTACAGCACAAAAATTTTAACACATAACATGCTGCTTGACAGGGTGCAGTTTCAGGACAACTTCTATAAGCTCCAAAGACTCAAAACCATACAGGACACCCACCTTTGCTTCTGCTTTTTCCTTGATTTTGGCTGCATTCTTTTTAGCTTCCAGCTTCCTCTTCTTTTCATGTTCTTTCTGCCTGTTGAGCTTCTGCTTTTGCTTCAGTTCTTCAAGCTGATTGCAAACAGAACCCAAGCCAGATAAAATACCTTTGAAGGTGGTAAGGAAGATTGTTCTTCCTATTTCTCTGCCAAGCTCCTGAGACAGCTCAGTTAGAAATCCTGACTGTCCAAGTGACTCTGGGACACATTTTATTGCATCCTACCCTTTAATGTTGCCTTCAATGGCCTCAAAACCAGAGGCAACCAGCCACTAGTTTGACCCCAAACCAACAGCATTGCAGCAACCCCTACAGCTGATAAGGCTGCTGCTCCATGTCACATTCCTCCACACTGCAAACCTTATTTTCTGTATATCACATAATACCAAGATGTAACTCTTAGCACTCTGATGGGACATCTGTGTGTCTCAGCATCACAGGCAATTTGGATGGCATTAGAAATTACTCTTCCAGCATGCTGGAAGGTACAGCAAGGAAAACAGGGCTAAAAATAAAAAAGCCAGTTGTTCCACACTGTACAACGCTGGAAATAAAGATATTATTTTTCCAAAGTGTCTACCAGGACCACCTACACCCTGCCACAACTGCACCTCTGGGTGCACACCAAGCCTCCTTGCAGACAAGAACAGTCTCAGTTCTTGTTCTCTTTCCCACAAATTGTATTTTACCCTCTGCTTTCTCTGCTCTGCTTCCCGTAGAAGCTCCTCCTTAAACGGTGCAGCACTGGGGACTCCGGGATCTTTCTTGGGCTTCTTTTTGTGCCCACGTTTCTTGGCCTCCTTCCTGACCTTTCGGTGGTGCTCTCTGATCTGGAGACAGAAAGAACGAAAGAAAAAAAAAAAGGAGTTAAGAGTGAAAGATGGCACATTTCTGAGTCACCACAAAGCTCCACCTGAGCGTACCAGCCCAAAATAATGCAAAATATAATGATGCAAAAAACCCTGCACTGGAAACCAAATTCCCCACTGCAGTCCAGACTTTTAAAGTGCAATGTAACACCCTCACCGTGTATACAAACGTACAACACAGCTCTATAATGGCTCATAAAAGCGCTTTTGCTGTCAGAGCAGCGAGCAGGGAGCGTCAATCAGCGCCGGACCCGCCGGGCTGGACTCACCTTCTTCTGGATCTTGTAGCGCTTGTGGCAGCTCAGCCTCTTGCTCGCCTTGCGCAGCTCTGCAACCACCCACGGGCATCGTCAGCGCGTGCCGGGATCCTCGTGTGTCGGGATCCCCCCGTGTGTCGGGATCCTCCCCCCGTGTATCGGGATTCCCCCCCCGCCGTGTA
>VWZD01004066.1:94081-125808 GCA_013396695.1 Sakesphorus luctuosus | reverse complement strand
GCGCACCCCCCGGGCCGCGGCAGCGCCGGGCAGGGCCGAGCGGGGCGGAGACGGGCCGAGCAGAGCCGAGCCGAGCCGAGCCGAGCCGAGCCAGAGGGGTGAGCGGCGCGGGCGGGGCGCGGGCCGGGGCTTGGAGGCCGCTGCCTTCCTTTGTGTGGCGGCGGCGGCGCTGCCTGAGCGCGCAACGGGCCCGCCGAGCGCCACCCGCCCGTGTCACCCACACCGGGGCTGGGCCGGGCTGGCGGGGCCTGCCCGGGGCTGTGGCAGCACCCGCGGTGCCGAACACGGTGTTTTGTTTGTGTCCCGCGCTCCCGGCGGGCTCTGGGCCTCCGGCAGCGGCGGCTTTGGCTCTTTGTGCCCCGTCCCGGAGCCTCTTTGTGCCCCGTCCCGGAGCCTCTTTGTGCCCCGTCCCGGTCGGTGCCTCTCGCGGGTCTGGTCCCTGCCACCCTCCTCTCCCCGTCCCGTCCCGATGGCGTCGGTAACCAGGGGAGTTCTGGCCGCGCTTCCCGCCCTTGTTCCCGCTGCTCAATTCGATGTTTTTGCCGAAACGTGGGGGATGCAGGTGACGAAAAATGGCCCCCGCGGCATCCCGGGGCTTTCAGCTCTGCTCTGCTTACAGGCAGAAAATTAAATGTGTGCTGGAATGCACCGGGTTGTGCCCAGCGTGCTGTGCCAGGTGTGTGTATCACCTGGCCCGTGTGTCACCTGGCCCGTGTGTCACCTGGTCCGTGTAACACCTGCCCGTGTAACACCTGGCCATGTGTCACCTGGCCGTGTAACACCTGGCCGTGTAACACCTGGACATGTATCACCTGCCCGTGTAACACCTGCCCGTGTAACACCTGGCCCGTGTAACACCTGGCCATGTGTCACCTGCCCGTGTAACACCTGGACATGTATCACCTGGCCGTGACTGGGGACACCAGTGGTGCCCACTGTGGTGCAGCTCCAGGAGACACACCTGTTGTGTGTGTGTGTTGTCGGTGTGCTGTAAATTAGGAATGGCCAAAGTGTTTTTGTGGCGCTGTGTGTGCTCGTGTGACGTTTTTTCGGGCGGTGGGAGCAGTTCCTGGGAGGATGCTCAGGCTCCTCCTGTTGCCCCGGGCTGTAGGGGCGATTCCCGGTGCGAGTGTTGGGACCTGCGGGACAGCTCCCAGGGTGGCTGCACGGTCAGACTGCACAACAAACTCTGGGACAGGGTTCTGAAGTGAAACAAAGTGTTTCTGTGCACAGCAGGTTGTCTGTGCTCACAGCGTGGAGATCTAGCGAGAAATTTGCATTTTGGAGCCTCTCGTTCTGTAGGAGTTTGGCATAAGCGGGTCTTCAGCTGAGTGTTCGTGATGTTGTGCAGGCTGATGAGTGTTTTGCGCGGTTGTTAGAGGAGAAAAATGTGTTTTGGAGGCTGTGTGCAGAGTGCTCAGGGTGTCCTGATGGCTGTCAGTGTGTGGCTGAGAGAGGCAGCGTTCATGCTTCAGACTGTGTGTGTTTGCAGGCAGTGCTAGTTGGGAGCTTCCCAAGTCTTTATTTCAGGGTGGGATTGAACTGAGTGCACTTTTGGGTTCCTGGTTGAACCAGAATTCCTCATTCCCATATCCCATCTGCCTTTCTTCCACACCCAGTGACTTGTGCTCCTGTCAGAGTGCCCATCAGCACAGCTGGTGTTGGCCACTCCACACTGCAGCCCTCAGATAAAGGCTGGAGGCAGCGCCAAAGCCAGAGGGTGGGTTCTGTTCCCAAGATGAATAGTCTGCTGATAAAGCACAGAGTTTCCCTGCATGTCTGTGTTATGAAAATATCCAGAGTCTTGAACAGGAAAAGAATCTCTCTGGGGTTTGACTGAAGGCAGTAATTGGATGAACTACACAGAAAACATTTTGCCATAAGGTGGTTCTGTGTTTCACATGGAATTTCTGGGGAAAAAAATCTGGCCTGGAGACTGCTTAGAAATTGAAACAGAACATCTCTGGTGAGCCTGAATGGCTGGATACTGAATATTGCTTAGTTCTGAGGATAAAAACCCACTCTGAAGAGTGATGGAGGTGCATCATCACTACAGAATTTATCAAATGTTTCTTGACCTTAAGATGATGCAGTTATTGTTATAAACACTGTAGTGCTTTGCATTCTGTAACTTTCACTGCTTTCTGGTTTTCACTCTCAGGTCAGATATCACTTATGTTTACTCTCTGCTCTGCTTGATGAATCACTCTCTAGCAAGTGGCTGTGATATCTGCAATGTGTATTCAGGAACATTAGAGAAATGTATTTTTACTGTGAAAATGACAGAAGTGTCTGGCATTCCATGTGCAAAATTACTTTGTAGAGTTTCTGCTGGGCTAAAAAAAGTTACCTTCTGCTTCCTGCTTTTTTCCTCTGTCACTGTAATTATCCAAGTTATTCTTGGATTTTATTCTTTATCTTTCTACTCTCAATTTTCTTCTCTCTCTCCTTCCTTTTTCTTGTCTTCCAGTTCTGGCTGTACTAACACCATTCCTGGTCTGCTGCTCTCAGAGTGTCACATTTTCCCAGTATCTGTGCTTGGCCATCAGACACTATGAGGAGACTGGCTTTTCGAGGTGCTGGTTCTACTCTGGTAAATCTGGTAAATTATTGATTGTGTCTCCATTCCTCTGCCTCAGCCTTTTGCTTTTCTGTTTCCTGACTGTTAATTATTGCTACCTTATTCATCTCATTTGTGTGCTTGAACTCTGACATAAGTGCTTTAATGTGGTTACCTTGTGCTTCCATACCTTGTGCATCCTGAGATGAGCTCAGCTGGTTAAAACTTGGTTGTAATAATGCCAAGGTCATGGGTTCAATCCCCTGTGTGGGCCATTGACTTAAGAGTTGGACTTGATGATCCTTGTGGGTCCTTCCAACTCAGAACAGGCTGTGATTCTGTGATCAGCTGAGTAACAGCAACATCCTTGCAGAAATTCCTTGATTTGGTTGGAAAATGGGTATAAGCTGGGTTGGGTGGATCTATTCTGCCTTCAGCCTTTGAGACAGCCACAAATAAAGATATTTTTCTGAAGCTGTCATGGAATTTGGAAAAGAGCCAACAACTTGTTCCATAAATTACCGTAGTTGTTGCATGGTGGTTGTTCTTTTATCAGTGATGGTGCTTGTAAATGGAAAACTATGACTGAAGGAGGGGGTGGCTTTTTCTGCTCCTCAGTGATTGAGCCACTCATCCTGCACATGAAGTGGGAGGTCACATGGTGCTCCAGACCTTTTTTCCACTCAAATATAACACAAGGTATTCAGTAGTAGCTCTTTCCATTTCTAATTTGTTTCCTTCCTGGTTTTGTTTGTTTGTTTAGTTTTTTTTTGTTTGTTGGTCTGGTTGTTTTGGGTTTTTTTTAGTTTGACATGGAATGATTTGCTTTTACACCAGAACTGAGCACATGTTTCTGTACAGCTTTTTTGTTGAAAACAGAGTTCCTTGCTTAGTTGTCATGCGTGGGATGGGGTATCAAAATGTACATAGTTTAAGAACATGTTCTGCTGAGAGCTGCTGAATTCATCTCCATCACTGTGACCCCGGGGGGGTTTCTGGCCTTACTGCCACTGGTGACTGTAAAACTGAAGGAGCGTTTTGATTTCCCTTTACACAACGCTGGTGTTTGGATTGTGCTTTAACAGACCTGCAGAGTATAGCAAACATCCCTAACTCATCCAAAGCTCTGTAGTTAGCTCTCCCCAGAGGGTCTGGGTGCAATGCCATGAGTTTAACATGTCTCTTCATTATAGAAGAAGTTGGATTCCATGGGTTCCAAGAGGCGAAGAGCCACCTCCCCTTCCAGCAGCGTCAGCGGAGGAGACTTCGACGATGCCCATCACTCCACAAACACACCAGGCCCAAGCAGAAAGAGGAGGAGACTTTCCAATCTCCCAACTGTAGATCCTGTTAGTACCTTCTTATTATGCACACCTGTTTTTTTCTTGGAGATACTATATCCCTCTCTGGGATTGTAAAACAGGTGACCACATGCAGCCCATGCACACTAGTTCTGAATCTGCTCCTGCCTTGCCTGAGCTTTGTTTAGGATCACCTTCAGCTTTGGTTTGGTCCTGTCTCCTCAGTTTCATCTTTTTCTTTTCTGTTTTGCTTTTGCTGCCTTCTTTTTTTTGATGATGATTTTAGCAGATGGATGGATGTTGGAGAAGGAGCTGAAATCATAATTTGCAGGAGCTGAGAGCTGTGTCTGCAAAGCAAATGCAGGGAGGGATAAGTGGGGAATGGCACAGGCAGTGGTGTACAGTGCTCAGAGGTGACCTCAGCACTGTCTAGAACTCCCTGAAGGGAAGTTGTGGCCAGGTGGGGGTTGGTCTCTTCTCCCAGGCACTCAGCAATAGGACAAGGGGGCACGGGGGGCTCAAGCTCTGCCAGGGGAAATTGAAGTTGGAGAGCAGAAAAAACTTCTTTGCAGAGAGAGTGCTCAGGCATTGGAATGGGCTGCCCAGAGAGGGGGTGGATTCCCCATCCCTGGAGGTTTTTCAAGTGAGCTTGGCCGTGGCACTGAGTGCCATGATCTGGTAAAGGGACTGGAGTTGGCCCAAGGGTTGGACTTGATGATCTCGGAGGTCTTTTCCAACCCAATCCATTCTATGATTCTGTGATTCTATTCTGCAATGGCTACTCACTTCTGCTTTAGAGCACACTATGATTGGCAGCTTGTCTTTCCCTTTTTAAGCAGGACTTTGTTTGTTGCCTCCATAAAATGTTCTCCTTTTTCATGACTTTATTGTTACTGCATTTCAGATTGCTGTGTGCCATGAGCTCTACAACACCATCAGAGATTACAAGGATGAGCAGGGCAGGCTCCTCTGTGAGCTGTTCATTAGGGCACCCAAGAGAAGGTGAGTCTTGAACCTGAGATTTAATCAGGGAGTAAGGTGGAAACTGATAGATACTTCAGCATTAATTTGTGAAAAATCAAAACTACTTTTGTCATAGTTTCACACCCGTGTTTGATCCAAGTGTTTGGTCTAATTATTCAATGGGACATGCTAATGTTAGTGCCCTTTTTCTTGCAAAAAACTCACTGAACTAATTTAAAATGTTTCTTCTGACAGCTTCCTAAAACATCTGTGCCTTTGGTTATAAAATACTGATAACTGGTGGAATGTAATACTTAGGGCATATCCTGGAGATGTGACTAGAACTGACCCTTGAAAATAGAGTAGATAACAAGTAAGAGACTGAATTTTATCTTAAACTTGGAAACTCAAGGATGATTAGAGAACATATCTAAAATAAGCTGACTAACAGACCACTGTGCAGATCTCTTAGTTGTAAGGCAAATGTATTGGAATTTTCTTTGTTTTGGTTAGTCATAGAATGTACAAACTTCAGTGCTTTTGGTTTTATTCTTGGATTATAATGCCTGTTTTTGTCATTGCAACAGAAATCAGCCAGATTATTATGAAGTGGTTTCTCAGCCAATTGATTTAATGAAAATCCAACAAAAGCTGAAGATGGAGGAGTATGATGATGTGAATTTGCTGACTGCTGATTTCCAGCTTCTCTTTAACAATGCAAAGGCTTACTATAAGGTGAGAAAATACATGTAAAGCTCAAATTCACAATGAAAATGGTAAAGATATGTTAAAATTCTTCCTTAGTTTGGCCCAAAAGCTCTTCAACTTAGCCTGTGTTATTGGTAAGAGAACATCACACCTTGCAGTTAGTTGTATGTGTTTCCATAACATTGACTGTATCCTCATAAGACATCCTACAGTTTTTCTGTGGAAAACTATAAAATAATGTGGGAAGGTTCTTCATGTCGTTTTCCAAAAGAGATCAAAAGCAAAAATAGAGATGTAAACTGAGAAAAAACCCTCTTCTATCAAAGCCTTCTCATTTTACAACACACTTTGTGTAACCTTTTGAAATAGAAAAAGGTTTATTTTTTTCCCCAAAAGGAAATGTTTATACATAACAGCAAGCATACAGCAGGAATGTTGAGTCTTTCTCTTCCATTTGCCACAAAATTTATACATTTCCTTCAGATGAGAGCTGTCTGAATGTTGACCAGGGTGTTGGATTTGTTGTTGCAGCCTGATTCTCCTGAGTACAAAGCTGCCTGCAAACTCTGGGAGCTGTATTTGCGCACAAAAAATGAGTTTGTTCAGAAAGGTGACGCTGAGGAGGAGGATGATGATGAGGAAGGACATGACAATCAAGCAAATTCTGAATTAGTAAGTGTGGCCATGACAACTGTAGGTGGGGGAGGCCGTGGCTGTGTCAGCTGACTCTGAGAGGGTGACAAAGCACTGAGTAATATTTTCACTGTCAAATCATGCCCCAGAGGGTATTTCTTATGCAAGGTTATTAGTTAATAACCTCACAGCACTCTGTGTGTGTTTCACTTTGCATAGCAAGAAGAAGCTGTGAGGTTTTTCTGACAGGGATAAAGCCTGGTTCTGGTTTAGCTGAAATAATACGATGTGTGCTTGATATTGTGCCACTTCTGAGGTTTGTTGCAAGAAAGCTTTGCATCTGATGACATAATTTTCCAGCAAGTGTCCCATTCACTTAGTGCAGCTGCTCCTGGGGTGGGTTATAAGCCAGACAGGATGAGGGGAAGTTTGGGCCTGTCTGGTGTGTGTGATGTTGGGATTCATGTTTTCATTAACAGTGCGATGTGTGTCTGACACCCTGCACTGTAAACCTGACATTAAACTTTCCTAATGTGCTTTACTCAAACACATAAACAGCGTTGTCTTCAAAAGTTGCATCCATGTTTTGTAGCTGATTTTTTCCATCTTTGAAGTGTAAATTCCTAAATATCAGTGCAACTTAAAGCACTCCACAATGGCTGCTGTTAAAACTTCTTGTGATTTCGTTTCTCACATTAGTCATCTCCAGGTTACCTGAAGGAAATTCTTGAACAGCTTCTTGAAGCTGTAGCTGTTGCCACAAACCCATCAGGACGTCTCATAAGTGAACTGTTTCAGAAACTCCCATCTAAAGTGGTGAGTATTTCAGCAATATTGGTTGTGTTCTAAGGTGGAAACTTGGACATTTATATCACTGATGTTATACTGGTGATGGCCACGCTCAGGATGCAGTTCTTTGGTTCTGTCTCCTTAGAATCAATCATGGAAAGGATTAGGTTGGAAAAGACCTCCAAGATCATCAAGTCCAACCCTTGGGCCAACTCCAGTCCCTTTACCACATCATGGCACTCAGTGCCACGGCCAAGCTCACTTTAAAAACCTCCAGGGATGGGGAATCCACCCCCTCTCTGGGCAGCCCATTCCAATGCCTGAGCACTCTCTCTGATAATCAGAATTTTTTTCTGCTCTCCAAGTTAAATTTCCCCTGGCAGAGCTTGAGCCCATGCCCCCTTGTCCTATTGCTGAGTGCCTGGAGAGCTGCTGGCAGAACTTCCCTCCCTTCTTTATTCTTGCCCATTGAGGCTTGCCCTGTTCTGCCAGTTCAGGTGACTGGGGCTTTTTTTGATGCAGAGTTTTTAATCTTTTTAAATATGTCTGATCCCATTGTTCTGTTTCAGAACAGTGTTGTTCTGCTTCTGTGGTGGAAGAGTTTTAACCAGCAGAATAAATACTCTGAAGACCATCAACCATGTGTTTGGCTTTCAGTCAGAGCTGTTCCTTTATGTCAGTGTATTGGTGAATTACAATTCCTTGTGTGTGCCTTATGACCTGGCCTGTCCAGTCTGAAGCCTAGTGCCATGTTTACCCTGTTCTGATCTGCAGTCCATCTAACAGCTTGTTCTGTGACCTGTTAGAACAACAGCTTTGTGACTGGTTATATTAATACATAGATAATTTTTGTTTTCCAGCAATATCCAGATTATTATGCAATAATAAAGGAACCTATAGATCTCAAAACTATTGCCCAAAGGATACAGGTACAGTATGAACATATTAATATGTCATTAATTGTTTAACAGTAAGCATGCTAAAATTGTTAGACATCAGAATTAATGGTGGTGGGAAGGCAATGTGTTTTTCTCCTCTGCTGTTAGATAACCTGCACACTGTGCTGGTTTAATGCTCTGTCCTGGGTCAGAAGAAGCAGCTGTGTGGAAGTCCAGGCACTGTAAGCTGTGCTGTGCTGGCACTGAGCTGGAATATCTTGGGTTCCTCAATGTTTAGTGGTTTAAAGCAGTTCCTTGGCATGAACTGGCAGTGTAAAACACTGAAGTACCAAGGCTTGGTCGTGCATTATCATCACCTGCTTTTGTCCTGGTGCTATAAATAGATGTTTTGTACTGATGCGTTTTTCATCTTACTGCTCCAGTAATTTGAGATATTGTTCTGTAATTTCAGCATTTTGTGCAGTAGTGGGGGAAAGGACATAGACTAATTGAACTAGAGAATAAAGATACAACAGCATTTTGTCAGAACTCCTCAAAATTAAGATAATATAATCTATTATTTTTTTCAATCTTTTTCTTTTCATTCATAAGCTTTATAAGGACTTAGCATGTGTGCATGTTACTTCCTTTTTTTGATTACTTTTTCCAGATACTTATCTGTCCTCTTTATAAATATATTACCATTTTTGTATAAACATTCCCTTTATTCTAGTGAATTCCCTTTGCTTTTCACTGTTGACTTAGTTCTCATGCTGTCTGAAGGTTGCCACTAACCAGTTCTGGTGTTTGTTGTGCAGAATGGAACGTACAAAAGCATTCATGCCATGGCCAAGGACATAGATCTTCTGGCAAAGAATGCCAAAACCTACAATGAGCCTGGGTCACAAGTCTTCAAGGTTGGTTCAGTTCAGAGTTTGACTGGAGTCCAGACTTTCTGTACTACTTTCTGTGCTGATTGATCCATAAATGAATCTTTAGCATAAGGCCCTCAAACTCTCTTTTCATTTTTTTGAAAAATAGCTGTTAGTGGCTCTTTCCTTTATATATTGCTTTTAATAGCATTTTTTTTTCCCTGGAGTTACATGATTTTTTCCAATTAAATTTTATCTTGGGATATGAATTACATGACTTTTTTTGAGGAATCCCTGTACTTCTGGTTGAAGTCAAAATGGCTGAAACTACAAGTTCAAGTGACAGGGATAATACTGAGCAGGGACCTCCTCCCACATTGCAGGGACTGTTTGTGCTTCAAAACCAGTCATGCCTTTTTTGTTCTGTGAGCTGTTAGAACAATAGCTTTGTGGCAGTTTATAGCAATACAAGATTTTTTTTCCAGCAGTATTGAGATTATTGTGCAGTAATAGAGGAGCCCATGGATCTTAAAACTTGCCCAAAGGCCCTCTCCCTTTTAGCCATATTTTTGTGACCAAATTACACCTCCTGTCTTTTTCATATGTATTTCAGCAGCATTTTGTATTCAAATTGTCAATTTGCTGTTTCCATACACTCTGGAGCTAAGAGGATGTCACTGACAGATGATTCCTTTTTGTGCTCCGTTTTTAAGGACATTTTAGCAGGAGACCTCGTGTATGTGTAACACTGTTAAGTAAGTGGCTCCTGGACCTTCCCAACTGCATTTATGTTTGGGTTGTAGTTTCAGTTCCTGGCAATATTAGTCACTCTTGTAACCTCACTCAGAACTTGTCATTCATAGAAACACGGAATCATAGAATGGATTGGGTTGGAAAAGACCTCTGAGATCATCAAGTGCAACCCTTGGGCCAACTCCACTCCCTTTACCAGATCATGGCACTCAGTGCCACAGCCAAGCTCACTTGAAAAACCTGCAGGGATGGGGAATCCACCCCCTCTCTGGGCAGCCCATTCCAATCCCTGACCACTCTCTCTGGAAAGAATTTTTTTCTTATCTCCAACTTCAATTTCCCCTGGCAGAGCTTGAGCCCCCCGTGCCCCCTTGTCCTATTGCTGAGTGCCTGGGAGAAGAGACCAACCCCCACCTGGCCACAACTTCCCTTCAGGTAGTTCCAGACAGTGCTGAGGTCACCTCTGAGCCTCCTCTTCTCCAGCACAAACACCCCCAGCTCCCTCAGCCTCTCCCCACAGCACTTGTGCTCCACTCCCTTCTCCAGCCGTCTCTTCCTCATTGCTGAGCTGTTACTCTGAGTGTGCGTCCAGGGGTGTAGAATGAAAAGGAACAGCCATTGGAAACCTTGGTACTGGTGGCAACTTCTTGATTGCAAAGGCACAGAAATTATTTTGCCCATTTAGTTCACAGTGGTATTTGTAAGTTGAAGAATTTTTTTTTGATATATGACAAAAAACCAGCTTGAAGCTACTCAGCTGTTGTGTTCAGTTTTTTAAGGCCACTGTAAAATGACAGTGTGGGTGTATTTCAGGCAGACTTTGTTCTGTGCTTCAGTTCTCATGCAAAATTGTTTTATATCTAAATGTAAGAACTGCTTGACCTTTGTTTGAGATTCTTAGATAACTGGATATACCTGATTATAACATTCTTCACTTTCAGCATTAAACAAAAAAATTCTTTCAATTGACAGGATGCAAATGCGATTAAAAAGATATTTAATATGAAAAAGGCTGAAATTGAACACAGTGAGTTGGCCAAGTCAAGTCTCCGAATCAGGTACTGCAAACAGAGTCCTTTCTATAATCTCACATAAAAACCTCTATAGACATTCCCTTAATTTTACTGTGGAGAATATAGTGGGAAATTACTGCTTGAAAACTTAGTGTATTGTTGTTTTAAAAGTTATGAATTATAGTTTTTGGCAGGAAGCTATTGAAATACTTCTGTGGTGAAATATTTCTGTGATGTGCTTGGTTATAAAAAATGTCAGTGGCTCTTTTATCGTTTAAACTATGGCCAGTTTCCTCCCCATGTTTATAAGTGAATAACAGAAAAGGAATAGCAAGGAATAAGGTGCTTTTTTTGTGAAAAATGCTGAATATTCTTGAGTCTTGTTAGGAGCTGAAACATAAGAGCTCACAATTAATTAGGTAGAAGGCAGGGCAGAAACACAGGAACAGGACCTTGGGCAAAAGGTATTTAGAGGGAAGTCCACATTATGTAAGCTCTTGTTTGAAAAGTGATTCCTGGCTGTGAGAAGAGGCACAGGACACTGATCATCTGGACTTTTTAATCAGTGAAGCACAGATGTGGTCATGGACAGGCAGGTATAAAACACTGTTGATATCTCTGTTTGCTTAATGGAATGATTTTATTTAGGAAAAAGCATTTTCTTCCTGTGAAAATCCGTGGTGCACAGAGAAGGGATGCAGCCATTGTCAGTGTTTCTTATCTGAAATACAATTAGATTTCTTCTTGTGTACACTTTTTGCTTAAGAGTAGCATTCAAAAGTTGGTTTAGATACTATTTGCCAGTATGAGCTGGGTCATTCATATAAAAAACCAAAGCTACATCTTGCAAGTCATTCAGGGAGTTGGGAAACTCTTGCAAGGTGGACTCTGTTTATGTGTTTGAGCTGTTTACTGGTATTGGTGCTGCAAAACAGCTGCTGTTTTTTCCTGCAAAGGTTTCTGTGGTGCAACTGGGGGCACTAATGCTCCCTCACTTTACTGAAAGGCAGTTGGATTTTTTTGTGTAAATGGTGTCAGTATTCAAAGTGTTGGCTGGGATTCTGTGTGAAAGAAGTGGAAGTTACCTGATTGATTTTTCCTGTTTGGTATTCTGAGACATTTTCTGGTTGGTTTGTTCAGCATCAGCTTCTTCCCATTATTGGAAAATCAGTGTTGGAGCATATGAAACTATAACAGCAAAAATACTATTAAAGAGTAATTCCTGACATATATTCTAATAATTTTCCTTCTTAAAAGTATGTGTAGTGCCAGAAGACCTTGATTCTACAGACACTGAACATACTGATGTGTTTGCTTTGCAGTAACTAGAATTACATGTAGAGGTTTTCCATTTAAATTGTGGGTTTATTTTATTTTTCTCACTGTATTTGTCATCGATGAAGCTCAAGGTGTCATATTTCATTTTAAGGTTCAACTGTTTTTCATCAAAATAAAGCTGGTTGTGTAAGAAGGGATGACAGATAAATCACACTGGTATTTGTTGGTTGAATTCCTCTCTTGCACTGCCAACCCATTTCCACTTCTCAACCACCCTATTCTAGATGTTCTCTTGTGTACTCTGTTCTCAGTAGACCTGCAAATCCTGAAGGAATCTGTCAGGATAATTGACAACTCCCTTCTTTGTTTTTCTAACCTGGGGGAAAAAATGCCTGAAACAGGCTACCATGATACTGGGCTGCATGCAAAAAATTGGGATGAGAGAAGGACCATGGAAATCAAACCTGCTATTCTGTATTTCACTGGTTGCTTCTTTTATTGAACCATTATTCTTTTTTGTTTTTCTGATGAATCAGCTTCACAAAAACATTATTTTTCATTTAAATTCCTACATGTTTAATTGTCTTAAAGGGTAGTTCTCCTTTACCTGTTGCTGATTTTAGTAAAATTTCCTCATAAACTCACTTCAAGTTCATTTCCTGTATTTTTCTTCTCAGTTTACATCTGTTGTTGTTTGTCACTGATGGATCAAACTCAAATTCATCACAGTGCTACTAACCAAACTTCTGTATGTCAAAGATCATGTTTTTTCTTGCAGAGCTCATTGTCTCCCTTGTCTTACTAAACTGCTCTTTGTGGTGCATTTAACTGTCCTCCCTTAAATAACATGGCAAAGTTAAGTTGCTTGACAATGTGCCCTGTCAAACCAACTTGTCAGTGACTTTGTTGAATATTAATCAAACGTGATTGGACCTGTATGATGAGCTTTATCTGGAGCTAAGGAACATTTTGTTGGCTGCTTCCACTGCTGTTCAGGCTGAGCTGAGTGAACAGCTATTAATGCTTGAGCTGGACCTTCCTCTGACTTTATAAACAAAATCCACGTTAATGCTGGAGCACTGAATGGATCTCAGTATTAATTAACTTTCAGCTTCAAAACTACCTGTCTGAACTTTTTTGCTGATCTATCAAAGTGATTCTGTGAAAAGCTTTTTCCTTGCTGCATCTTTTCATGGGTCTAAGGTGGGCCTGTTTTTTTTCCTCCCCCTTTCCTTGGCTTGTCTCTTCTGCCTTAAGGACTGCATCAAATTTGGCTGCTTCCAAGCTGACAGGTCCTTCCTCACAGGGTAAAGGCAGTGTTGGGGATGAGAGAAATTCTTCTAACAAATATTATCGGTAAGTAAATTGTGCACTTGGAGGAAAAGCTGGGTCATTGTCGTGTGGAAAAACAGTGAATTTTGTTTGGCAGTTTTTTGTTGCTGCTGTGGAGAGTGCTCCTCAGTACTGAGATACTTTGGAGATTCAAATACATTTCAGTCAAGTGTTGAGTATGATGTAATAAGTTACTTTGCTGTACTTTGGTGTTACAGTGTTTCAAAGCACCTGTTGTGAAATACTCTCTGTGCAGGCATTTCCTTAGTAATGTTCTAAGAAACAGTATGTTAAACTTCTTTACAAAATAAAGCAGGCAAAACCCCCATGGAAATGTGCTGTAAACCTAGAAAACATTTATTTCATGACTAGAAAGAAATAATAGTCAGGACTGAATCATTAAGGATAGATGGTGGAAACAATGAAGCCTGTAAAAAGAAGGCTTTGCATTTGGGATGCATTTATGGGAAACTTCCTGAGTGGGTTGGGTTACCGGAGGCTTTCTAGTCTGTTCTTACAGTCACCAGTGGAGAGTTTGGTGCCTGGCAGAGACCTCTAGGCCACAGTCTCTGGGTTACTGTCCTGAAGCAGTGCTGCTCCTGCCTAATTCCTGTGTGTGTGTCCTCTGCAGCTGTGGCTGAGCAGAAGGGTCTGTGAGGGATCAGGAATTTGTACCAAGTTGGTGTCACTTTCAGCAACTGCCCTGGTTTCAGATGGAATAGTTAATGTTCTTCCTTCTACCTGGTACAATGCTGTGCATTGAGAATAATGTTGGTGACACACTGGTGTGTGTTACTGTTGCTGAGTGAGAAGAACATCCAGTACTTCACACTGACTGATGGAGGGTGTCAAACCCTCGGTGGGGCCTCAGCAATCAAATCTGGCAGCACAGAGGTGAAACCACCTGGGTGCTCAATTCTGGCAGAGTGTTTCTTCTCAGGCAGAGGCCCTGTGCTCAAGTATGAGATTGGCTCAGTTGGTTAAAAAATTTGGTTGTAATAATACCAAGGTCATGGGTTCAATCCCCAGTGTGGGCCATTGACTTAAGAGTTGGATTTGATGATCCTTGTGGGTCCCTTCCAACTCAGAATAGTCTGTGAAATGTGGACCTGAGAGCTGTGCCATGGAAGGGCATCAGCACAGCCAGCTGTGGGTCAGGTTGCTGAGCCTGCAGTGCCTCAGGTGGATTGGAATGGAGTGTAAAGGGAATTACTTGCAGCACCTCAGGCCATCAGGGAGGAGATGCAGCAGAGATGGGCTTATCATCAAGGTGTGGATGTACATACCACATCAGGGGTACCACAATAAAAATCACTCAGGTTAACGAGGAAGGAGTTTTGATGAAAGGAGGCGAGTGCAGCAATGGCAGAGCCAGAACTGGCTCTGCAGCAGCAACAGCCCAGCAGCACCACCAGCTCCTGCCCTGGGGCTGCAGGGACAGCCCAAAGCCATGGATTGAATGAACTCAACAGATGTTTTAGAGGGTGTCTGGGTCTGACTTGGCCTCCCAGCCCAAGCTGCCTTCCCCTTTCCCCCCTGCTCTTCAAAGCAAGGGGAAAAAAACCAAAAGGAAACTGAGAACTTGAAAGAAACTGAATTAAATCAGAATATATGTATTTTCTAACATTTACAACTACATATACCATTTGTACACACCATCGGGAGCTCCCAGGGAAAAAGGGAAGGGGAAAAAGGGACAAAGGAGGGACAAAACAGAAACAAAACAGACAAATACAATCAAAACCCCTAAAAAACCCCTGGCAAAATACAGTCAAAACTATCACAGAGGGGTGGCCTACAGACTGAGGGAATGATACCTCTGTGTGTACATCAAAAGACAACAAAGTGTATTTTAGAAAGTGTATTTTGGAAAGTGGGGAACCTGGACATGCAGAACAGCAACCCCTCTGCTATTGCCCAGTCTGCACTTGGCTCCCACAGGACAAGGCTGAGCCCATTCCTGGAGGTGCCTGAGGAGCTGACCATGTGAAAAGGCAGAGAATGTCAGGCCCAGCCTGTGCTGTAGGTGTGAAATGCTGTGCCCCAGGTCTGGGACTGAATTGGGGCAGAGAGAGATGCTGACAAAGTCTCTGTGAGACTGTATCCAGT
The DNA here is from genome assembly GCA_013396695.1 of Sakesphorus luctuosus. NCBI lineage: Eukaryota > Metazoa > Chordata > Aves > Passeriformes > Thamnophilidae > Sakesphorus > Sakesphorus luctuosus. The sequence goes on along the minus strand of VWZD01004066.1, from coordinate 110,619 downwards.
GTGGACACTGATTTACTCCATGTGGGAAACACAGAAAGCTGTTTCATGTACAGGCTCTGTGTGTGTGCTGAAAATGCCTGAGGAGGGATGGGGAGTGAGAGAAGGTGGCACATGCAGCTCACAGAGTGCTGAATTCCTTCCTGTAGACAAATCCCTATAAAACAGGACCAAAGAACTTGTCGTCTCCCTTCTCCCACAATTAGGCAAATACAAACTATGTATACAAACTAGGACAGAAGATATCCAGCTGGAGCTCAATTTTCTGATTGTGTTTGAGGGACCAGCTTTTAAAATAGAGACAGACAGGGTCACAGTTCCTCTTGTTAAAGGCCCCAACCTTTTCCTTGATATCACGGTTATATTCCTGGTCATAGAGCCATGAGCTTCACTGATTTGCTTACACACTCTGGGTGGCTGTTAATGATAACTATGAAACCTTTTTATTTTTATTTTTTTATTTTCATGTTTGTTCATTTTTTAAAAAATTTCTTCCTTTACTTTTTCTCTTTTATAGTAACAAAAGATCAGCCCAAGGGGACCGTTTATCAGCAATAACAATGGCATTGCAATATGGATCCGAGAGCGATGAGGATGCAGCTTTGGCTGGTAGGAACTGAAATGCAGCTTCTCTGCTTTCTGTAATTAAAATGTTCAGAATAAGCAAATCTGTAGAGCTCCTCATACATTCAAGTGTGTTTATTTCAAATGGTTTGGGGTTTATGTGTGTTTCCAAGTATCTCACCACGCTTTAGGAAATTGTCGCTTGTTTTTGTTTCTTCTAATATGGAACAGAAGGAGAGATACTGGAGAAGGCTGTAAAGGAATTTGAAAGTGCTGGATTTGTTTTGGTACATATATTGTAGGCTTGTATACTTTTTTGTTGTCATTGTTTCTGCATGGATGTTAAATGTTGCATCTTTTCCATATAAATTTTTGGGGCATTTATTTCACACCTAGTAACTGAACTGTACTCCCCACTGTTTTCCAGTGGATGGATATGCTGTAAAATCTTTCATAATTAATATCTTGCTGCAAGCAAAAGCATTCTGGTTAGCCCAGAGTTCTGTTATTGCTTCAGAGCAGCTGCTTTCTGGGAGGTGCGAGGAGTATTCATTAGCTGGGTCCAGTGGGATTGCTGGGTGTTATTTGTTTAAAAACGTAATTCTTTAGCTTTTAACATCTTTGTGATTTCTTTCATTCATCCTAATCCTGAAGCAAGATAACTAGAAAAGTTTGCTATAAAATTTGCAATTTAATTTTATGCTAATTGTAGAATAATTCTAAAATCTTTATTTCTTCTTCATGTGCCACATATATTAGAGGTGCACCTTAAGGCTTTAATGTCAGTTTTTGCTGCTAAACTTCACAATTATGTATTAAGCTGTGATTAATATGGTCTAAAGATAGCAATACCTAAATAAAGTGCCTTTTTTGTCAGCTTGAGGCTTATTAGATATATTTTTGTGCCCTTTTTTGAGTTATGACTCTGACTGCCAGAGTGTGGCTGAACAGCCTCTACTGAGGGGCCTTTTCTTCTGAATTAAACCTTTATCCATCAAAAAATCCACTCTGGGTTATGCTGGTGAGTTTCCCATTCTTCCCTTCTCTCTGTGCAGCTGCTGCTCGTTATGAGGAGGGAGAATCTGAGGCTGAGAGCATTACTTCCTTCATGGACACCTCCAATCCTCTCTACCAGCTTTATGACACAGTCAGGAGTTGCCGAAATAATCAGGGCCAGCTCATCTCTGAACCCTTTTTCCACTTGCCCTCCAAGAAAAAATACCCTGATTATTATCAGCAAATCAAAACACCCATTTCATTGCAGCAGATCAGGTAAGAAAAAAGAATGCAAACTATATCTGGTGTGAAACTATTTTCTTTACAGAATCCTCACTTGTGGTCAAGTTCTCATTACCTAATGCATCATATGCACTATCTTTCCTCTACATCTGATTGCTGCCTGTTTCAACTCAGTCTGCATCAGACTTTTGATCATCTCGTAGAGGTGGCTGCTGTTGGGTTTATTTTCTGTGGGGTTTCATTTGTGATGGGCCTGGAAGGTGCCACATCAATAATTAAGGAGGCCACACGAGCAGCAGCAGAGATGAAAGTTCCTGCAAACCCCCCACTGTTCTCTTTCCTTGTTCCTGATTGCTTGATTACCTCTTACTGTTTTAAATTAATAGTCCTCAGCAATCTGAACTGTAGAAAGATGGTTGCAATTACATTCCTTTTGTCTGGGTCACAGTGCAGCTGTGGAGAATAATTATTTTCATTCATGGTGTGGCTGATCTGGACTGAAATGAGCAGTTCATTTATAAACCTGTGAGCAGTGAAAGGCTCATCAGCTGCCAGAGCACAGCTGTCAGAGTGAAAACCTGTGTGAAGAGAAGTGAGCAATATCTTTCTTAGGTGGCCCAAGGTAAGCTGATATGATGGATACTGAGGGTCCTGAGTGCATTGATAGCCTTTAATCACAGAATCATAGAATGGATTGGGTTGGAAAAGACCTCCGAGATCATCAAGTCCAACCCTTGGTCCAACTCCAGTCCTTTTACCACATCATGGCACTCAGTGCCACGGCCAAGCTCAGCTGAAAAACCTCCAGGGATGGGGAATCCACCCCCTCTCTGGGCAGCCCATTCCAATGCCTGAGCACTCTCTCTGCAAAGAAGTTTTTTCCAATTTCCAACTTCAATTTCCCCTGGCAGAGCTTGAGCCCCCCGTGCCCCCTTGTCCTATTGCTGAGTGCCTGGGAGAACAGACCAACCCCCACCTGGCTGGAACTTCCCTTCAGGTAGTTTAATGGTGCTGACCAGCCTTGGGTGGCCCAGACCTCCTTCCCAGTGGCCACTGGGCTCTCCAGTCCCTGCCTGGGCTACAGGAGTGCTGGTCCTGCAGCTGGACCCTCACACTGTTCCTGTGTGTGTAATCCACTCTCATACACAGCTCTCTAAATTTTACTTATATCATAATATGATCCTCCAGATTTTTTGTAATTGTTGAATAAGCAATATCTTTGTTAAATAAAAAACTAACTTTTGGAGTTTTTAACTTGTCAGAGGGTGTTTTGCATGTGCTGTAGAGCAATTCTGGAGCTGCCACACTGGTTATCTTTTCCATCAGTGGCTTTAAAGCATTTTTTCTCATGTCTTAGTACAGCTGTTGGCTTGGCAAAGAAAATGCCTTGCTCTGAACAAAGCACAAAATGTACTTGATGAGAAAAAATAAGGTTAAATTGAGGAGAACCATTGACAGTTGTCAGGAGGCTTTTTGTCTGGATGTACTTAAAAGGTATTAGCTCAAATAATGTACACACAGATTTAACTGTGAGAGACTTTCCATTAAAAATATCCTTGCTATCAGTTATAGAACAAATAATTTGCTGTGGAGAGGCAGCTGCATTTCTGCTTTCCTTACAGTGTAGGCAGATTGCATCTGGCTGTGGGAGCAGCACAGAAATTCCGCACAAATGTATGAAGAGTGTAGAAAAAAATGATCTGACTTATTGCCTGAGAGCTTAGAAAATAAAAAGGGACAGACAGGCTTCTTAGAAATGGTGTTTCAGGCTCACAAGTTAAAGTACAAGTTATAGTACTGTACCTGAAAAGCCCTGAAGTCGTGTCTGTGTGTACTGAATTGATGTGCTGTAGGGAAAACTGAAGCTGCTGTGGTTGTACTGCCACTCATGAGGGGTGGTGGGGCTTTTTGTGGTGGTGTTTTTTGTGGATTTGGATGTTTTTTAAGATGTGCATACAAAGAGCATATCTTCTGTTCCCGGATGGGGACAGAAAGTGAAGTGTCCTAGTGCCAAGCTGAAGGAGTTGGAGTCAAGCCTACTATTCCTGTCTCATATCTGTCTGGCTTTGGCGTCTGGCTGCCTAAGCTGTCCTTCCTGCCAGAGCTGTGAAATATGTGGCTGCTGTGAATTTTACAGCTAGTCATGTATTTCAGGGGGTTTTGTGTGTACCAAATGCAAGAAAAGTCTTAAAAAATGTATCTTATTTCTAGAGGGAGTGTGTGAGTATGTTTTGGTGTAATGAGATGCACATTTTTCCTATCCCAGCCTCTCAGGCACTGTGAGTGTTGTGGACCTCAGTCCTGTGACCTGAGTGCTGATCCCCAGCTGTTCCTGCACCTGGGAGGGAATCCTGCTGATGGCTTTGGTTTTCTCTGAGTTTCCTCCTGACTTTACAGAGTCACAGAATGCCCCCAGCTATGGCAGGGTCACCCAGAGCCAGGTGCTCAGGGCTGTATCCACTGAGGTTTGGGGGCATCTCCACAGATGGAAACTCCACATCCTCCCTGGGCACCCAGAGCCAGTGTGTGAACACCCTCACAGTGCAACCCGCTTGTGTTCAGCTGGCATTTCCAGTGTTTCCATGGGTTCCCCTCACCCCTTGCCCAGGCAGGGGGCACAGCTGAGCTGAGCCTGGTGCCCCTTCATTCCCTCCACACTGAGGAGAGGTCCCTACCTCACACAGGATGAAACTCAGAGCTGCAGAACGAGAAAATCCTACTTAAATAAAGGAATGAAGCTTGAATGTCGTGCCTTTCATGAGTGGTTAAAGTGCCTGGTGTGGAGGTTACTTTGGAAATTTAACATTGCTGGGGAAAAGTTACTCTGTAATTACAAATGACCACAGGAATAGTCAAGTTCAGTTCTGGGCCCCTCAGTTGAGGCAAGAGATTGAGGGGCTGGAGCGGGGCCAGAGAAGAGCAACGAGGCTGGAGAAGGGAGTGGAGCACAAGTGCTGTGGGGAGAGGCTGAGGGAGCTGGGGGTGTTTGTGCTGGAGAAGAGGAGGCTCAGAAGTGACCTCAGCACTGTCTGGAAGTGCCTGAAGGGAAGTTGTGGCCAGGTGGGGGTTGGTCTCTTCTCCCAGGCACTCAGCAATAGGACAAGGGGGCACGGGGGGCTCAAGCTCTGCCAGGGGAAATTGAAGTTGGAGAGCAGAAAAAACTTCTTTGCAGAGAGAGTGCTCAGGCATTGGAATGGGCTGCCCAGAGAGGGGGTGGATTCCCCATCCCTGGAGGTTTTTAACCTGAGCTTGGCCGTGGCACTGAGTGCCATGATCTGGTAAAGGGACTGGAGTTGGCCCAAGGGTTGGACTTGATGATCTCGGAGGTGTTTTCCAACCCAGTCGATTCTGTGATTCCATGATTCTGTGAAATGATGCAGGAGAATGTGCTCAGTACCCAGTACTCAAGTGCTAGACCCTGACATGCTTACAGGAACTGTGTTCCTTATTAAATTTTACAGCTTTAGGAAGTAAAATCCCTGAGGCAAGTGGGTCAGGCTTTTTTCTATGAGAAGAGGAAGGTGTGCCAGGGAATCCCCTGGGAGCAGCTGTCTCCTAAAACATGTGTGGGAACACAGGCACTGAAATCGGTACCTTCACTGGCACATCCTGGTGCTTGTGCTCCAAACTGAGGTTATAGGTGAGCTTTAAAAATGTGCAGGGCTCTGGTGTCAAACACAGTTGGGTTTGTCTGATGTCTGCCCTTTGGGGAATTGAAATGCATTTTCCTAATGAGTGTAGCAGTTTTTGAACAACGGTCTGTGACACAGGAATCTAAATGTTAAATCTCCTGCACTGGGATGTGTTGAGGTTCTCACGAAAATGTGAGATTTCTGGTGGCTCTTGCTGCTTTTGGATCAGTTATTAATTGCTTGAGTAGAGCTTGTAATGAATTTCATCACCTGGTTAAGCATATTTTGCCATGTAACTTAACCAGTTTTAGTTATATGGCAAATAAAGGAGTGGAACTTCGCTGAAGTAAGGGGGCTGCTGCCTGGGTGAAGGTCTGAAGGGTGTCTAGAGAAATTCTGTGTTTCTCTTTGCTTAATTTATGAATGAGCCAATTGGGAAAATGTTTTCTGCAGAGACAATGATGTCTCTGATATTTAGTATACATTGCAAATTTTCACTGTATCTGAGATTCAGCAGTTCTTTCATTCCTTTTATCACTTAATAGTTGTTGAATACTGTGTATTTTTAAACATTCTGTTTGCATGTCCAGTTTTCCTGCCTTAACAAGTACTTTCAGTGCATATTGTTTGTAATGCCTCTATAAAATCACAGGCTCATGTTCCCAATGTGTTTTATAAGACTGGCATCCTCAGCAAGGCTTTTGTCAAATGCCTTCCCACACATTCTTTGTTAGTGGATTTTTTTTCCTGAAGAGGCAGGACTAGCACTTCATTTCTGAATAATGGAAAATAAGTTACATAACTGGTTTTAGCCATGTATTTGAATTGGTCCTGTAAGAAATTTTTAGGCTTACTGTGTGTCTAATAAGGTGGATCTTTTGATTATATGGAGAGTCTCTCTCATCATCAATTCTTTCAGATATTCCACTTGAAAGGGCTGATAAGTTTCCAACAGACCTTTTAGGGACATGAGTGCCAACTTACTGCTTGTTTTTTAATTACTGTTCTGATTTTGACCAAATTAAATGTCATGCCAGTGTTGTTTTGGGCCTCGTGGCCTTATGAAACTGTAGCCTACCTTTTAAACTGGTTTTTTTCCTTATTTCACAAACATCATTATGTTTAAAAGGCTTTTTTCATGAGTTTTGCTCATGCTCTCGGGTACAACTGAGTCACTGTCATTCATTTCACAGAAATTTCTCTTCGTTTCTAGTATATAAATTTATTTTGTATTATGTTGGCAGTGACTTTCTGTAGAGCTATGAATTTGGTTAATTTTAGCCTCACTTTGCTAACTAAACTGATGTTTATAAAGTTCCTTCCTTCCAGGATTGGTGAGATGCCTTGTTAAAAGTTTATTGTGAAGCTGCATTTCATCCTGTAAATCCAGACAAGTCACGACATTTGAGTTCTGCTGAGTTTGAGTGTGATTAAATCTGTTTAAAGCAGTTTTGTGAATAACCTTCTTAAATAATCATCCTATTGTTTGCTGACAGCAAGTACATTGAAGGGGATGGTAAAAGGGGAGGTTCTTTGCAGACTAGAACAGGATCAGTCTTGTGCCTGTGCATTTTTCATTCTTCACATCTGTGGTTGGAACTTGTCAGTCTTTCCAAACCATATGGTCTAAGTCTGGACTTTTGCTTTAGCTGTCAAGCCTTTGATGAACACAACTCTGTTGTTTGCTTACAGTCAGATGGCCTGCACCTTGGTTATTTGGATAAACAAATGGTGGTAGAAACAAGCTTGGGGCTGAAAGATTTTATATTAAATGTATTTTGTGGTAGTGATGCTGCTCCAGATTCACATTCAGGTTCACATTCAGACAGGTGTGAAACCAGACCGGGCTTGGAGGTGGTGACTGATGGATGTGCCAGGCAGGAGGGGGAAGAGGGAGCTGTGGAGGAGGATGAGTGGGGTTTGCAGCTGTGATGGGGTTTGGGATTTGTGTTGTTGTAGATGAATATTCTCTGCTGCGTGTAGGGAAGTGTTGGAAGGTTTTAAAAAGTTGGCTGGAACTTCCAGCACTTGTGCAAGGAAATACAAGAAAAAACATTAAGATGCTGGCAAACAGTGCACTGGTTCATGTGTTTAGCATATTAAAAAAATGATTTTTTTGTTGTTGTTTTTAGTCCTTTTCACATGAAGTGCACTTTGCACATATCACCAGTCAACAAAAAGGTATTTTTTGAGAGAAGGCCAAAATTGGAGCAGGTAGCATGAGAGTACTGGAGTGGTCTCAGTCTCAGCAGGTCATGCTTGTGCCTCTCTAACATCTGAGGATGAAGACAAGACTTCAGTCTCCACAACTTCCAAAATTACTGACACCATCCTTTAGGAGGAGATACGTTTCCCTTGCATGGCTCCAACTGGAAGATGTTACAGAGCATCAGAAAAAACCATGTTCCTGGAATTAGAGCTCTTTGGGTATTGATTTGTTGTGAAAATGAGGATGTTAAAGAACTGGTTTGCACTGTTGTGCAACCTGTGAAATATCTGATTGGTATTTCTCTTTGCAGAACCAAGCTGAAAAACCATGAATATGAAACTTTAGACCAGCTGGAGGCTGATCTGAATTTGATGTTTGAAAATGCCAAGCGCTACAACGTTCCCAACTCTGCCATCTATAAGAGAGTGTTGAAAATGCAGCAGGTTATGCAGGTATGAGGAGCAGAACAATCAAAAGGCTGTAACTTCACATGTGAATTTATTTCCCTAAGGAGTGTTTTTCCAAAATCATTTTTCACTAGACCTGTACATGCAATATTATTTTCTTGCTTAGGGGGAAGTGTGGGAATGAAGAGCATCATAAGGTGATTTTTCTTCAGGACACCTGCTGCCTTCTGTGGTCTCTACTGGTCAATTTGTTCCTTACTATGACTCTTAACCCAATTAAGCTGAGAGAAAATTGATGTTGTGAGAGTTTTGTTAGTGTTTGCATGTAATTGGATGATGGTAAAGCACTCCAGATTTCAGTAAGCGTTCCAGCCGAGTGCCCCAGTCTGAAATGGCACAGTTTGCAGATTGGCTCCTTAAAAGTGATATTAAAACTTAAACTGAATAAGTCATTGGGAATATTTTGATGCTGGTTCAGTATCAGAACCTGTAGTTGCATCTCTCTTTGTACATCTGCTCTGTTGGGATGTTTAATCCTGCTCTGGAAGTGTCCAGGAATGAGTTTGGTGTGAGAGATTTGGGGCTTTTTTCAGGCAAAGAAGAAGGAGCTTGCCCGGAGGGACGACATTGAGGATGGGGACAGCATGATTTCCTCTGCTACATCTGACACTGGGAGCTCAAAAAGGAAAAGGTATGTGCTGCTCAAGTTCCTGCAGACCATGGCACTGCTGCCCTTTGGGCACACCAACCCCCTGCAGTGCTGCAGGCTGGGCACAGAGTGGCTGGAGAGCAGCCAGGCAGAAAGGGACCTGGGGGGACTGAGGGACAGGAAGCTCAAGAGGAGCCAAGAGTGTGCCCAGGTGGCCAAGAAGGCCAATGGGATCCTGGCCTGGATCCAAACTAGCGTGGCCAGCAGGCCCAGGGCAGTGAGCCTTCCCCTGTACTCTGCCTTGGGGAGGCCACACCTTGAGTGTTGTGTTGAGTTGTGGGCCCCTCAGTTGAGGCAAGAGATTGAGGGGCTGGAGCGGGGCCAGAGAAGAGCAACGAGGCTGGAGAAGGGAGTGGAGCACAAGTGCTGTGGGGAGAGGCTGAGGGAGCTGGGGGTGTTTGTGCTGGAGAAGAGGAGGCTCAGAGGTGACCTCAGCCCTGTCTGGAAGTGCCTGAAGGGAAGTTGTGGCCAGGTGGGGGTTGGTCTCTTCTCCCAGGCACTCAGCAATAGGACAAGGGGGCACAGGCTCAAGCTCTGTCAGGGGAAGTTGAAGTTGGAGAGCAGAAAAAACTTCTTTGCAGAGAGAGTGCTCAGGCATTGGAATGGGCTGCCCAGAGAGGGGGTGGATTCCCCATCCCTGGAGGTTTTTCAAGTGAGCTTGGCCGTGGCACTGAGTGCCATGATCTGGTAAAGGGAGTGGAGTTGGCCCAAGGGTTGGACTTGATGATCTCAGAGGTCTCCTAGTGAGCATAATGATGGTTTATGGAAAATTTTCTTTACAGTGGGAGCTGTTACACAATTAATATTAGTGATGCATTTCTCTCCAGCCAGGGGTGGTTCCTCTGGTCTGCCTCATGGCATCATTTGAAATAAGTTCCAGCTTCTGATAATATTATTGCAATAGCAGCAACAGCCAGTGTAAAAGTGTAATTCAGTGTCTTTTTGGTGTTGTTTATGGCCTTCAGCTTCCTGTATGTTTATTCCTTGGTTTTGTCAAAGTGACAGCAGTTGTGGGGGGGAAGAAGGGAATGAAATGGAGCATCAGCATAGAGTCACTGAGGAACAATCAAGAAAATGCAATGATGTACACTCATAAAAATCTGCAGAGAGAAATATGGACATGGATTTAGGAGCTGGTAGAGTCTAGGGATGCTGGGAACACAGATGTAGTGGAAAGGTAAGACAGACCACAGTACCAATAAGGAAGGAACAAATTGCAAAAATTGCTGGTTTTGTGATCTTCAGGCTCAAAGAGAAGTACTTACCTAATCAAACAAGTCAAATTGTTATTGATGTCCTTTTAACCCCCTGTTGCTTTTGATCACCTTGTGTGAGACAGCACTGAAATGCTTCAAAGGAGAAATCTGTCAGGCGTTGTCATCTAGGAACAGTAAAAGAGAAAAAGTTGTGTTCATAGATAAGGGAAATCAAAATTATGTCTGAAGAGAAGCTGGAAATGCTTTTGATGTTGTCAGTTAGATCTTTGTTACCTGTTTACTTGCTGAATGATTGCAAGGAAAAGAAGGTTGTAAATGCTGCTGATGGCAGAAGTGAAGCACTGAGGGGAATTCCAAAATGCTGCTGAAAAAGGAAACTAATAACCCATGCAAAATTCATCCAGCTGGGAAAAAACAGTTACACAGAAGATAGTTGTTTGAATATCCCCTTTTATGTATCAGATGCATGTCCTGAATCTGGAGTATTGGCAGGCCTTTTCCTATTTCTGCTTGTGTTTTGCTTTATCTACTTCCATTGAACTGAATGTTAAAACTTGGAAACATGTTAAAATGTGGAATTTGGTTGCATGTCTGAGTTCTGGCATGGCTTATCTGCCAATGTGAACAGCTAAGCAACATTTTCCAGCAGTAACCATAATGCAGAAAAAAATTCTTTACCCTGCAGAGGATACATTTTGAATTTTCTTTGTTGCTAATTTTCAGGAGTTATTTTGCTGACCTCACCAAGGAGCAAGAGGAATCAGGGGCGAGGCTGGGCTGAATTAGGTGTATTTTAAATGTGGGACAAAAAGATCCAGGTGATGCAAAACCTGTGGTGCAGTTTGGTCTCTAACAAGTTGTACAGGGATGCTCTGCACATTCTGCAAGTAAAGATAGTTTTTGTTGTTGTCTTTACAGATAATACAGTCAAAGTTATAACCAGCAGAATAAGTCTCAAGGAATTTGCAGATTGGGAGCTTGTGTAAAAGGGGTTTGTAGTGAGTTTATTTGTGAGTGCCGTGGTACCTGAGCTGAGATTGCACATTAATGACATAGGCTTTCCTCTCCCTTACCTGGTTCATTGTACACCATGTGGTATGTACAGGGAACCTCACATAACTCTTTCCTGATAAGCTGTGTCTTGACTGTGCTGTCAGATTTCCTGAGACAGCCATAACAGCCACACACAGGATAACTGTAAAGTTAGCACATAACATTTCCTATGTGGCTTTGCAGTTTTGGTGAGCTTTATTGACTTCTAACTTAATTTGGCCATGATTGACAGATATTTAAGTAATTCTTTTTACTACATTCTTGATGTCCATGTTTTCTTCTATCTGGTAGTGAAGGTACAGAATCATCCTGAGGTAAATAGCTCAAGTCTTTGATATTCTGTATTCAGCAGAGGTAGTCGTGGAGATACTGGCTGGAGTTCTTTTCGTGTTTGATCTGGATCCTGAGTCTTGGATTCAGGTGCCTGGTCCTGACTGGTCTGTTTTCTCTGCAGCTGGAAAGTGCTTAAAGCTCCTTTGGACCTTTGCACTTCTGAAAACAAGTGATTTGTTTTATTCTGTAGAACACTCAAACTGAAGGTCAGTGAGAGAAAAATCATATCTAAAAGTGGTTTCCTGTTCCTGCAGCAGCTCCCTGGTTATGCTGCAAATTCTAGTGCCCTGTTTTAATGGTCAGCTTCTTGTGTGTGTTTAGGTCCTTCTGCTTCATTGGAATGGGCTGCCCAGAGAGGGGGTGGATTCCCCATCCCTGGAGGTTTTTCAACTGAGATTGGCCGTGGCACTGAGTGCCCTGATCTGGTAAAGGGAGTGGAGTTGGCCCAAGGGTTGGACTTGATGATCTCGGAGGTCTTTTCCAACCCAACTGATTCTATGATTCATGGTAGAGGATAATGTCTGTTTGATATTAGTGTTGGAAGTGGGGAAATGAGCCCCTGACATTTATTCTTCTCCTTTTTGTTCTCCTTGACCTCACAGTAAAAAGAACATCCGGAAGCAGCGGATGAAGATCTTGTACAACGCGGTTCTGGAAGCCCGAGAGCCAGGCACAGGAAGGCGGCTCTGCGACCTGTTCATGGTCAAACCATCCAAAAAGGACTATCCAGACTACTATAAAATCATCTTGGAGCCCATGGACCTGAAGATGATTGAGCACAACATCCGCAACGACAAGTATGCGGCGGAGGAGGCCATGATTGAGGACATGAAGCTCATGTTCCGCAATGCGCGGCACTACAACGAGGAGGGCTCCCAGGTACTGCCCTGGGCCTGCAGCCACACCCACTGCTGCTGTGCAGGCATGGCAGTTACAGCAGAGGGGTTCAGCTTTGACTATTACTCACATTATTTGTTGCAACGGTTGGGTTGGTCTCCCTGGGTCCTGAGGCTTAGTCCATTCCCTAGAGAGAGTGTGAAGGCAGTTAAATGCCACCCTGATGCCCGATCCCATCAGATCTTGGAAGCTAAACAGAGTCAGGCCCAGTTAGTACTTGGGTGGGAAACCTCCTGGGAATACCGGGGGCTGTAGGTTCTAGTCCTGAGGACTTCACTGTCAGCTTTTCCAAATTAACATTTAAATGTTTCTTGGGGGCTAGTTCTAAACTAAACACAGTAGACCTTGTTTTGGTTGAGTTTTGATTACTTTCCTGATTATAGGTGTACAATGATGCCCATATGCTGGAAAAGATCCTAAAAGAAAAAAGGAAAGAGCTGGGACCCTTGGCTGAAGATGATGATGTTGCATCCCCTAAACTAAAGCTGAGTAAGAAAACCTTGTGCATTGCTTTGTCTCATTTCAACACTTAGAAAACAATACTGATGAACAGAGCTCCCTTTTAGAATAGACATGTTCTGCACGTTTACACTGATGTGCAAAGTAGAATTATGTTTTCAAAATCATGACAGCAATGATATGTTTATGTGCCTATAAAAGAGAACTGTTGCATATAGTGATTTCTAAGAAAAGTAATTTTGAGTGAGGGAAGAAAACTTAGGAATGGGTGGAATGAGAGTGATTTAGTCACGTAGTGTTATCCAAATGTTAGGTGTTGGATTATGTGCTCAGTCACACCTCATTAGCACACTGAATGTGTGCTGCAGTGATGGCTCACAAGTAAGGTGCTTCTCAAACTGAGCCAAGCTCCTACTTGCCCTGGTTAAATGTCTGGGATGTCCACAGAAGGATGAAAAAAGGTGAGCTTTATTTGGAAGATTATTGAAAGGGAAATGTCCTGTGTCTGTGCCTACAGCTGTTGCCCTTACAAATGAGATTTGCTGCTGCTCAGATCTTAGGTCCCTTTAATATGGGTTCAGAACTCAGCAAACTGAGAAGGATAAAACTCCACAGGAAGGCTTAAAGAGAATAACTCCACACAGTCCTCTTGAAAATTAAATGTGCAGCTTTTGTGTAAGGTGCAGGTATGGAGAGCTCACAGGCAGAGTCTGTGCAGTGCAGCAGGAGAGCCTGAATTAATCAAAACCCTCAGCTGATTGGTAATCCCATGTGAGGCCTTATTTTACATTTCACCTGTAGTAATCCTGTCTAATTATATAAATATATCATATAGGAATCTGATAATATTTAGAATATTTAATTTTAGTGATAGCAAAATCTGAGTGATGACTGGGTTTTAACAGCTGTAGAAAGAAATTCTTGTAGAGCTGGTAAGACCAAATGGGGTTTAGAGGAGTTTGTTAATGACATTAGGTAGGAAAAGGTGTTCTCCATGCTTCAATCTGAAGAGGCTTTTCCAGGTAGACCATGTAGTGATATCACAGACAGACTATTCTGAGTTGGAAGGGACCCACAAGGGTCATTGAGTCCAACTCCTAAGTCAATGGCCCACACAGGGGATTGAACCCATGACCTTGGCATTATTACAACCAAGTTCTAACCAACTGAGCTGATCTCAGGATATGTGATTCTGTGTTTACCAAAAATAACATTTCGAGAGAAATATTAACGCAGTAGCTCATACTGTGAAGTTCTTCAATAAGCAACTCTCAGTGGAAAGAAGATGAACAAAGACACATCCAAGTTCTTGGTTTTGTAATCGTTTTTTTTCCTATTTGTGATCTTAGGTAGAAAAAGTGGCATTTCTCCTAAGAAGTCCAAGTACATGACTCCGATGCAGCAGAAGCTGAATGAGGTGTACGAGGCTGTGAAGAACTACACGGACAAGCGCGGGCGGCGGCTCAGCGCCATCTTCCTGCGCCTGCCATCCCGCGCAGAGCTGCCCGACTACTATGTCACCATCAAGAAGCCCGTGGACATGGAGAAGATCAGGAGCCACATGATGGCAAATAAGTACCAGGATATCGACTCCATGGTGGAGGACTTTGTGATGATGTTCAATAACGCCTGCACGTATAACGAGCCAGAGTCCTTGATTTATAAGGATGCCCTGGTCCTGCATAAGGTTCTGCTTGAAACTCGCAGAGAAATAGAAGGGGATGAGGATTCTCACGTGCCCAACGTCACTTTGCTAATTCAGGAACTCATCCACAACCTTTTTGTATCTGTTATGAGCCACCAGGATGATGAGGGCAGGTGCTACAGTGACTCCTTAGCTGAGATTCCTGCGGTTGATCCCAACTTTCCAAATAAACCTCCTCTGACTTTTGATATTATTCGAAAAAATGTTGAAAATAATCGCTATAGGAGATTGGACTTGTTCCAGGAGAATATGTTTGAGGTGCTGGAGAGGGCAAGGAGAATGAACAGGTGGGCAAACCCTTAGTTTTCAGGTATTCTTTACCACATGAGTTTTGCATGTTAATTTAGACAAAGGCTGAAGTTTTTTTAAGGTGTCTGCTGTCCTTGATATGGGTGTTTGGAAAACTAAATCTCAAATTCTCTGTCATATCTTCAGTGGAATGTGAGTTTTCATTTAAAAATGAGGAAAAAGTTAGGTTTCTGCCTTGAGATAATTTTGACACTAGTCTTCTGAAGGAGCACCTCATGAAAAGCAGTTTCTTGACTTCTAGACTGAAAAAATGAGGAAGAGGAGCTGTTCACTAACTGCTTAACTGGTGAATTGCTCTTGAGAGCAATCACAGATGAGTAAGCACAGAACTGTTGGTAGAGTGAAGCTTTAGTTTGATCACTAACTGTGGTAATTGATGGCTCCTGTTTGACTCTGCACAAACTGTTTTTGCCTTATTGTACATGTTTCTGTACAGGACTGATTCGGAGATTTATGAAGATGCAGTTGAACTTCAGCAGTTCTTTATTAAAATTCGAGATGAACTGTGCAAGAATGGAGAGATCCTTCTGTCCCCTGCTCTCAGCTACACCACCAAGCATCTTCACAATGATGTCGAGAAGGAAAAGAAGGAAAAGCTGCCCAAAGAAATAGAGGAGGATAAGCTCAAAAGGGAGGAGGAGAAGAGAGGTAGCTCCTTCCTTTTCATTGATTTTGAATGTATTAATTGAAAACTGTCCCCATGTGTATTATGTGGGCTCTGCTTTTGCTGCAGCTTTGCCTGCTGAGGAGACCTCAATAATGATGAGAGATTTATTTGTTTTGGTCCTTATCAGCCAGGCCAGAGGACTTTTAAGAAAGAGATGTAGGTAATGAATGAATTTATGTAAAGTCTTTAATCAGAACAAATTAGGGTACCAGTATTCTTATTTCAAAGATATTAGAGAAGAAAAATTAGTCTTTTACTTTGGCTTTCTGCCAATAATAAACTTAGCAGTGATTGTTCCAACTGACCTTTTTGACAAATAACTGGGGTTTTGATGTGCTGATGGTGTTGTCTGTGATCATGCTTTTCACACTGCTGAGGAAGTGGTGTTTCAGTAAGCCTTTTGTGTCTTTACTTGGCTGCTGTGAGGGTGAAGAGATGTGGCTTGCACTGTTTTGTAGGGCAGGAAACCTGCTGCAAAAGTCCTCTGGCTGTTCCTGTCCATGCTCCTTTGCGGAGCATGTCTAAGGGAATGAGTAAAGCTCTCCAATTGCTTCTCTTCCCAGGTGGCAGCAGAGCTGTTAGCTCTTTGCCCTTGAATTATCTTTCTGATGAGGTCCATCTTCCCCCTTATGTCAGCAGCAGTAAACTCTGGCTACTCCATCCTCAGGGTGAGAGCTTTGACATCAGGAATCTTGGCTAATGTGGGAATGTAACATGACTAACATCTCTCTCCCCCTTCTTGAAACAAGAAGCTGAAAAGAGTGAGGACTCCTCTGGCTCAGCCGGGCTCTCGAGTCTGCACCGCACCTACAGCCAGGACTGCAGCTTCAAGAACAGCATGTACCATGTAGGGGATTATGTGTATGTGGAGCCTGCAGAGACCAACCTGCAGCCCCACATCGTCTGCATCGAGCGCCTCTGGGAGGATTCAGCTGGTAAGGGTGTTCCTGCTGTGGCAAAACAGTTGGGCAACTATTTTAAGCTTCCAGTTTGGATTTTTTTTTTTTTTGTTTTTTTTTTTTTTTTTTGTGTAGATGTAATTTGTCCTGCACTTTGGCCACACCAACCCCCTGCAGCGCTCCAGGCTGGGCACAGAGTGGCTGGAGAGCAGCCAGGCAGAAAGGGACCTGGGGGGACTGAG
>VWZD01004066.1:33339-93840 GCA_013396695.1 Sakesphorus luctuosus | reverse complement strand
TGAGCTTGGCCGTGGCACTGAGTGCCATGATGTGGTAAAGGGAGTGGAGTTGGGCCAAGGGTTGGACTTGATGATCTTGGAGGTCTTTTCCAACCCAATCCATTCTATCATTCTATGATTCTATTATATTTGCAGAACTATGTGTGGACAGAGGAGTGTTTTTTTTGTTTCTGAGTTGCTTTTTTTCCAAAGGATGTTTACAAATAGGAAGTTCTTGGATCAGGACATGCTTTTCTTGTTGTTCAGTTCCACCTACCCTCAGATTGTAAGCACCCCAGAGGTGGAGTTCTGAGTAGGATGGGCTCCTCATTTTTCTGTGCTGAGAAATCTGAACCAAAGTTGGGCACATCCAATTGCAAATGTTCCTGGGGAAAACTTCTGAGGCAAGTTGAACTTGCTTTTGTTAAATTTCAGAATTGAGCTGAATCTTGCATTTTTCTAAGCCAAATCAAGCCATAACAAGTATATTTTGATTTTTTTTTAATCAGTGATGCTTTCTGTTTGCAGCAGGTACTTCTTCAAGTGAAAAAAACAATTGGCAGGCTTTTTAAACAACCTGTTTTTCTTTACCTGAAAAGTTTATGTTAATGTTTTCCTGTTTTAAAGCAGATTGCTCTCAGTATAAATGACTACCTGGCTATTTGATTAATCAATCTGTAGTTTTTCTTTCTAGAGAACATGTAATTTTACACTTTTTTCTTTCCATCTCCCTTCTCATTTTTGTTGTTTTCTGTTTTAAAGGAGAGAAGTGGCTCTATGGCTGTTGGTTCTACCGACCAAATGAAACGTTCCATCTTGCAACACGAAAATTCTTGGAGAAGGAAGTTTTTAAAAGTGACTATTACAATAAAGTTCCTGTTAGCAAGATTTTAGGCAAATGTGTGGTCATGTTTGTCAAGGTGAGAAACTATTCAGCCTAATTTATAAAGCAAATAATATTTCTTTGCTATTTTCTTGCAGTAGACATTCTAACATAGAGACATTCTACTAATACTTAAATGAAATAGGATTTGCTCCTGTGGGCTGTTTGTGTTTTTCCTTTGGTTCATGAGCTCTGTATTTCACCCAGGTGATGGTGTTTCCCTGTGCTGGTTGGTTTGTAGATCCATGTTTATGAGCACCCCCAGTTTAGTGATCCTGTCTTTCCAAGTCAAAGCTCAGCAAACTTGTAAAAGTGGTTTCAGGCTGCAGATCTTGTACTTGTTCATGCACCAGTTTGGTAAATGAGTAAATCCAAACTCTTCTCACATGCCAGCCTGAATTTAGCTTCTCTAAGCATGGGATTTCTTCTTGTTTGCTGTTATTTTTAATAGAACCTGGGTGTCAAATGGGAAGAAAAGGACTCAGTGGAAAGGCTCCTGATAGAAGCATAGAAAACCAGGAAGCATAAAAGAGAACTCACTGTGTGTCTGTGGGGTGTGTGTTGCTGGAATATTTCATATTTTTGCCTTCAATGTGCAGGAATACTTCAAACTGTGCCCTGAAAGCTTCAGAGATGAGGATGTCTATGTGTGCGAGTCTCGCTACTCTGCCAAGACAAAGTCCTTTAAGAAGATCAAGCTGTGGACGATGCCCGTGAGCTCGGTCAGGTTCGTGCCACGGGAGGTGCCCCTGCCCGTGGTCCGTGTGGCCTCTGTGTTTGCCAACACAGACAAAGTGGATGAGGAAAAACACACTGAAACCCTGGAGGACAGTAAGGTGGGAGACGGCATCATTCACCTGGAAAAGGTGTGTAAGGAGTGTTGGTTGTGTTTGACAAATAAAGAATGACCAAATGTTGTGACTTGTGTTTTTCACAGCATCCCAGTGTAGTAAAATATAAATAAATATAAATAAATCTCCTGTTACAAATCATGTTATACACATTTGTAAATAAACACAAACAAAATGTAAATACACTGAACAGAAAATGATCGGTGTACATATCTGTTAGATTTGGCAGCCTCTTTCTTGGGATCATGTAAAGGACTTAGTCTGGGTTTTTTATCACTTTAGAAAATCACATTTTTCCTGTAAAGCCTGTCTTAAGCTTAAAGAATCTGTAGAACTAAAAGTCTAATTTTAGTTCATGCTTTATTACGTAGCATTTCAGTAAAACAGTTGGTAGCTAGGCAGCAGCAAGGAATACATAATATTCTGTTGTTTGTGACCCATTTGTGATTGATAACTAAGTAGTGTATTGTCAAAATGCTTAAGAATATTTCTGCCCAACATACTGGATAAAATTATTTATTGTACTTAGAGCAATAAAACAAATGTAAGTTTATTAAAAATCCATTAAATTGAATTAATTTTATCTAAGCTAAATTTAGAGCCATAAAAGTAGAATAATAAATTACTATAAATTATAACAGATCATAAAAAATAAATGGGTTGCACTGAGTTCTCTGACAACCTGAGAACACAATACCCAGCACATTCATTGCCACCTTTAATCAGACACTTAGTGTGTATTAATGTATTTATTCACATCATGAGAAAATGTGGAATTACTTCTACTGAGAGAATGAAAACTCATAGGGTCTTTTTCTTCCACATCCTGGGAAACACTCCGTGTTTCATTGGCTTTCTGAAACCCCAGACTAAAGGATCAAATTATGCACAATGTGAGTATTTACTATAAAGCAGTAAAGTAAATACAGCAAATGGTATGGATTTGCAAGCAATGCATGGAGTGCTCATTACTATGTAAGAGAGTTGAGTCATTACATTTCTGTGTGTTTTATCATGGCCATATACTCAGTTCTTGTCCCTTAAGCATGTTACTGAGTTTTAAAGCATCACAATAAGCTGACAAGGCTTGGCTTGGCCAGTTAACTTTGCAGCAGTAGAACAAACAAGACCTGGAAGTTACTGTTGTGGCAAAATTAGAGCTTTATGAAATTGGAAGGGCTGTGACAGACATGTAGGGTGTCTTTGGTTTGCAATTCATGTTTAAATGTGAAGGCTTTTGCATGTACAGGTCTGTTAATGTCCTATTGTTACGTTTTTCTGCAGGAGAAGGAAGATGTCCCAGTGGAAATGTCCAATGGAGAGCCTGGTTGCCACTACTTTGAGCAGCTCTGCTACAACGATATGTGGCTCAAGGTTGGGGACTGTGTCTTCATAAAGTCACACGGGCTGGTGCGACCCCGCGTTGGAAGGTTGGTGTAACTTCTCTATTTGCAGTAAAAATCACTTGGCCAAGAGGTGGGCTGATTGCAAAAGGGATAAAAGAGGATGGGGAAAAAATCTTTTGAGTCAAATGAAGTTACAAGCCCTGAATAGACCGAGATGGAATTTCGCTGCCTCATAAAATCCTGGTGCAGTTGTACAGGTGGAATAGGCTGTTCTTCTGCGGTCATTTTCCACTGCCAGTCCTCCTGAACAGCCCAGTCCTGTCTCATCTGGGAGGAAGGGCCTTTCATTCAAGTCAGTGGTTTTGTTCTTTCCAGGATTGAGAAGATGTGGGTGCGAGATGGAGCTGCGTATTTCTTTGGTCCGATCTTTATACATCCTGAGGAAACCGAACATGAACCAACCAAGATGTTCTACAAGAAGGAAGTCTTTTTGAGTAACTTGGAGGAGACCTGTCCAATGACTTGCATTTTGGGTAATTATTAACAACTTCCTATCCACTAGACACTCTTTCCTACACAGTCTGAAGTGATTGATAGCTACATGTAGGCTTTATTCCAAATATGATTTTTTTGTATTGAGGGAAAGAGGAGAGATTATTCAGAGGGTTTCTAATACTCATTCCTGTCTTAGGAACCTGTGGGGAGAATTTTCACTATAAGGAAACTTTCCTACAATAGGAGAATTATGTGTATGATAACAAAGTGAACACTGTCTGCAGCCAGAGAACAGAAAACTCCACTATTCTTGCATATTAATGTATTTATTCCAGTACATGTTACCTGGAAAGCTGAAAGCAGAAGAAGGTTGAAATTTGGTTTGTTGCAGAAGATGATGGCTGTGTACTTTGTTTTGGGGTTCTGATGCTGTGATAAATAGAGTAACTGACAGTGGCCGTGGGGGTTTGCTGTTTTGTGGGGTTTCTAGTACTTTAAAAATATCCAGAAGCTTCGTGGAGTTGCTGTAGGTTTCTTGAATTAAAATGTCTGTTGATGTATTTCCATAGTTGCGCCAAATACCAGGAATTTCCTGACTTACAAGGCAGGCAAAAAACTGGAGTTTCCACCCTTTTTACAAAAAGTCTGCAAGTGTGGCTGCTTTCTTACCCAGCTCTTTCATTCCTGCAGGCAAGTGTGTCGTTCTGTCATTCAAAGACTTCCTCTCCTGCAGACCAACAGAGATCTCAGAAAACGACGTTTTTCTTTGCGAGAGCCGCTACAACGAGAGCGACAAACAGATGAAGAAATTCAAAGGGCTGAAGAGGTTCTCACTCTCTGCGAAAGTTGTAGATGATGAAATATACTATTTTAGGTAAAAATGTGGTGGGAATGAGGGAATCTCTGCTGGTTTGTGGTGCACTGACTCTGCTTGGCAGCTCAGCCTCCACCCAGCTACTTGCTCATTGCCCTGCAGTGGAATGGGGGGAGAATCAGAAGGGCAAAAGGGGGAAAAACTCCTAGGTCAGGTTTAAGACAGTCTGATCAGTGAATCAAAGCTACATGCACAAGCAAAACAAAATAAAGAATTAATTCCCTACTTTCCATTGGCAGGTAGTCGTTCAGCTGTTCCCTGGGAAGCAGGGCCTTGGCATTTGTAATGGTTACTTGGAAAGACAAAAACCATAACCCCGAATGTGCCCAATCCTCCTCCTTCCCCACAGCTTTTATTCCTCAGCACAATGTCCTGGATATGGAATATCCCTTTTAGTCAGTTTGGATTTGCTGTCCCAGTTGTCTCCCCTCCCAAATTATTGCCCAGCCCCAGCCTGCTGAGGGCAGAATGGGAAAAGGCAAAGGACTCAAGCACGTGCCAACACTGTTCAGTGTGATGTGTTATCACCATTGTCATTTCACAAACCCCACTGGGGCTGCTATGCAGAGAATTAACCCC
Organism: Sakesphorus luctuosus; assembly: GCA_013396695.1. Lineage (NCBI taxonomy): Eukaryota > Metazoa > Chordata > Aves > Passeriformes > Thamnophilidae > Sakesphorus > Sakesphorus luctuosus. The sequence continues at coordinate 88,833 of VWZD01004066.1, read as the reverse complement.
ATCTCAGACAGACCCAGGAGAATAACTTCTATAAATAGAATTTATAGCTGTGGGAGAGTAATTCCAACTAATCACACTGTTGGGAAGAAGTCCAGGTAACATCAGTCTTTTCATGTCTTAATACTACTGGATGTTTTCTTCTCCAGACTTTAGGAATCAGATTGGTAAATCCACTTAGATGTTGTTAAAATACTTAAGTCCTCATTATGGGTAACAAACAGCTTTCCAGTTGGTGAAAATTCATATTAGTAAAAATATTATGTTCTAACCTAAATAAAATGTAATATATAAGGAAAGTGTGGGGTTAACTGCCTTCTGTTGCTGAAATTAAGTATTTGTTGCATTGAAATACACTTCTAATTCATAAAAAAATAAAATAAATCCTTTTAATGAGTGACTAAAATGAAACACTGGCCATAGACAAGGGTTAGGGTTCTGAAAGGAAGCTCAGGCACATCCCAAGTCACCATTGTTTCCATATTGTTCAGTAAAAAATGAAGGAAAGGGGGTTTTCTCCTCAAAAATATGTGCTTTCTCCTGTAAAGTATGAGTGTGTTCTTAGCTGCTTCTTTGTCTTCCTCCTCCACCTTCCAGAAAACCCATAGTTCCGCAGAAGGAACCATCTCCACTACTGGAAAAGAAGATTCAACAGCTGGAAGCGAAATTTGCTGAGTTGGAAGGAGGTGATGAGGACATGGAAGAGATGGGAGAAGAGGAAGGTGATATGACTGAGACACCTTCTATGCCTCAGCTTCAGGCCCCATTAGCTAGTGATTTGGATATAATGCCTTACACTCCTCCACAGGTAAGGATTTTCCTTCAGGGAACTTTAAACCTTTATATTCCACGTTCTTTTCCCAATCCAAATGAAGAAAGAAACAGGAACATTTTATCACACACTCAAAATGGATTTATACTTTGGTTTATGAGCTGCAGAATAAATTGCACAAAACAGCTCTAGCAATCCCATATGATGCCCATATTATTAAAATATTTTTAGAGGAAGTCATTCAGTTGAGGAAAACATAGGGTACATTTTTATATGACATGTTATTATTTCTAACTAGTTGATTTTCTATGACACTTGTTCAGAAGCATCAGGCCTTTATATGAATTATAAAGTTGAAATGTAAGAGTTTAGTTGTAGTTCTCAATTTACTTAATGCCTATTTCCAGCTTTTCCTTAAATTTTGAAAAAAAAACAGCATTTTGGGTGTTGTGGGTTTGCTACAGTTTTAGAAAATCCTGTGCATCATCCTCAAAGGAAAAAATCACTTTTTTGGTGTTGAGTTGCCATTCTTACTTGGATGATGGATAGGAAGTACAGGAGGAGTTGTGTGTGGTTACACACCACTTGAATTCACCATGAGTCATTGCTGCTGCTTAAACAGGGACGTGTGATTCCCTTCCCTCCCTTACTGAGTTTCTACACAAGCCCTGGAATATCGGGGTACATCGGGCGCACCATTTATCGGGGTCCCCTTATCCCAAGTAAGGGGGCAGTGTGAATGATGGTCCAAAGAGCTCAGGCACAGCAGGCATCAGAAGGCTTACAAGACTTTATTCAAGATAGTTTCACAGACAGTTCATAGTAGTAGTAGTTCATAGCAGTAGAAGTAGTCCTAGTAGAAGTAGATCTAGTTCTAGTTCATAGTAGATCTAATCTCACTCAGTAACATCACACCTTTATATCCTCTCACATCCAACATGTCATGACATTATTGGTTAACCAATTCACCTCACGTACACCAAAGCATCTCATTGGCTACAAGGCCACACACACACTCCAGGTAGCTCTCTTCTCTTTAAGGGAGAACTCTAAACTTCTTAAGGGATGCACTCACTGTCACTCCTACACTGGAATTTGTGTAACTGGGCATTAAAGCAGAGGGAGGAACTGCTTTAACTGGAAATTCACCTAAACAAAGAAACTGGATTAAAGCCTTTATCTGTCTCCCCACACTCCCACATCCAAGCTAATGCCAATGTTAAGGAGGCAATGGGAGGGAGCAGCAGGAGGGAGTTTCGGACACTTTTGTGACCAGCAATATGGATTTCTGCTGCATTACACTGGCTGTGAAGTGCCAGCCTTGTTGACAGCTGCAGAATGGATGTGACCCTGGAATAGAAATACCTGGTTTTGGATGAAATGCAGAAGAGTTGCTGAGGTTGGAAGCCTTTGCTTGCTTTGAGTGTGGTGTTGTGCCAGTTGGGCAGGCCACCAGCTGCACTTCCTAATGCAAGGCTGCTCTTGTTTCAAGGTGCTGAATTTCATAAGCAGCATGAAAACTCTTACAGAGGATTACAAATAGAAGTGGAATTTTATGTAATAACTGTTAAACCCTAGAACTTTTAAACTCTTTTTTTCTTCTACTAACAAAGAAGCTCTTACAGCACCTAAGGATAAGAGTAGTCAAGACAAGTGAATGTGGGGTGTTGTGGGGCTTGACAGGTGGGTGATGCTCTCCTGCTGCAGTCTGGTTCATTTTTTTTTGACACATCAGAAACTGAACTTGCAGGTATCTGACTCAAGTGGAAAATACTCTGTTCATTTAAAAATGGTTGTGTCAGAGATGTAAAAGAACGAAGAATACAAGAACCAAATTCAGAATTCTTTTGGTTTCTCAAAGCCCTGTTTGCCTCTCCAAACTGGTGGGGAGGCTTTTACATTAAATTACTCTTATTGGAACTGTTTCAAGCACTACAAAGGCTAAAACAGCTGATAAACTTGCAGGTCCCTATTTGCAGATAATTAGATTTCCCTGGTTTTGCATTGAGAACTCTCCATCTGCCAGTGTGGCCTTACCTAAGGAGCCAGGGTGGGATTTTATGTGCCCTGTGTGCCATCCCAGAACCTGCATGGAGTTTTCCTCACTTCCTCCAGACAAATGCTAACTTTAGAGTCATAATGACAAATTTAAAGGGTGTATTGCCATTTGGAAGTGAATACAGTGAAGTTTGGAATCACACACAAGTGGGCCTCAGTTTATCCAGTGCCTGACTTAAATTGCTGAGCAAGACTTTTTAAGCATCTCGGTATCACTTTGGAGCTTTGCTCTTAGCTGAGAGAAGAGGTGAAGTGTGGGGACAAAGTGACAGGTGGGAGTAACAACATGGTCAGAATTTCAGGAGAGGAGGAGAAACAGCTGAATACATTTTTCTTTCTTCTTTTTTTCCCCCACCAGGTATTTGGAAACAATTACACATTTCAAGGTGTGACAAATTCATAATGTTTGGGCTATGAGAAAAGCCCTTTGAGGGTTTTGATATGATGATACATTTAGGGGTCTTCTCAGTCAGAGTATGGGTGAATTATGATGTCCTGTGGCAAACAGAGGTGGAAGGAGCCTTCAAAAAGAGGGTTCCAGCTGTGGTGTCTCAGGGGTTGTCAACATAGGTTAGTTTTTTTGAGGGCTGAAGTTATCAAAGAGCTTTCCCCAGGAACATCCATGGTAGGAAAAGCAAAGGAGCAGGATTTTTGTTACCCATCAACATGAGGATGTGGTGTGAACCTGTTGTGCAGGTAAACTGATCAGCAGAACTGGGCTTTGGGTTTTTCAGGGAGAAATGGCTACTTTGTAATGATGCAATAAGAAGTGAACCCTCCTGAGAAAGGAAAATCTGGCAGGAAAATTAGAGAGCATTTAGAAGATAAAACCAGGGAGAGCAGGGATTGCAAAGGCCAAGGAGGAAGTGGGGAAGCACTTTCCTAAAATGTGCAGTGGCAAATAAAATACTACTCAACTCGTATTGGCAAAGTTCTGAGCAGCAAAATGGAAGAAATCTGTGACATGACACAATTACTTTTGTTCTCTTCTGGCCTTCTCTTTTGTACGCTTGTGGTCATAACTGCTTTTTCTCACAGTCCACTCCCAAGTCTGTTAAGGGCAGCACCAAGAAGGAGGGATCAAAAAGGAAGATCAACATGAGTGGGTACATCTTATTTAGCAGCGAGATGAGAGCTGTGATCAAAGCTCAGCACCCAGACTACTCCTTTGGAGAGCTCAGCAGGCTTGTAGGAACTGAATGGAGAAACTTGGAAGCCACAAAGAAAGCAGAATATGAAGGTAAATAAAAGCTGAGACGCTAAACTTTCCTGCCTTTTTTTCTTTTTCAACACATTCATTACTATTGTTCAGGTGACAGGTTTAATAAAGGAAAGTATTTATGTTTGTGTTCTGGACTTATAAAAAGAAGGTTATATTCAGAGGTGACTGAAGAGGAGCAAAGAGCATGTTTAAGTTCTGTAGAGCACAACTGATAATGTGTCTTTGCCACAAATAACCAAATTAACAAAGCTAAAGAGAATGGGGACAAAGTAGAAGTGAAGGGACATGAAGCCCCTGGGCTGGAACTCAGTTGGAAAAGTGTTTTGTGAATGTTTCCTTAAACAAGGACCAGGGGGAATTTTGGACAAGAAGCTCTTGAGACCTGTAGCAGCAGGTAAGAAAGACTTACAGTGGATTGGGAAAACGTTCATTCTTAACAGTATTTAGAGTCCTAAGAGGCTTTGGTAGTATGAAATCAAGGGTACAGAATCTGTTATTATACTGTAAATATGACCTATTGTTCAGTCACAGTATTGATCAACTGTTGTAAGTGATTTTGTGGAGATATTTCATATCCTGAAGTGAGCCTAGGAATATTTCACAGTCGTGAGATACTTTAGACCAATCTTTTGTCCCTTTCCTCCCTTCTTTTCCTCAGCTCCTTCCCTCCTTTCCTTCCGTCCCAGCTTTCCTTCCTTCTCCTCCCTCCTTTGCTTCCCACCCTCCTTTCCTTCCATTCCTTCCCTCCCTTCTGATAGTGGTCATTGTGTTTCAACTTGATTAGAATAAAATAGAGTTGGTCTTTAACAGCAGGCCCTCACCCAAGCCAAACACTTTGGCTTAACATCCACAGTTATTTTTCTAGTTAATACCATGTCAACACTATTTTATTGATGCAATTTTATTAAAAGAATAAGTTTTGGAGAGGGACATTTCAATACCCTGGAAAGTTAAGGCCAAATTAAGTTATAACTCCTTGAAAATGAGATTTGATAGTTTTTCAGCATACTCATAACTTAAAGGCAGCTTTGCTCTCCAGGCTGGAAGCTTGCATGCTGTCACTGTCTGCTCTCAGGCACCTCAGTCCTTCCTGAACTTTCTGTAGCATCTCTTTGCAGTTCTGGAGGGTGACACAGCACCCTCTGCTATGTGCTTTGCAAATGCTGCCAAGGGAAATGGTAATGCTCTTTCTTCCTGAAAGTACCAGGGCCTTACTTTTTGCTGTGGTCATTGCCTTTTACACCCTTTTAGGTGCATGTGGTGTCTCTTCATTGGCAGATCCCTCCTTGCAGCCTAATCCTTCAGCAGCAGTATGGCTGGCATGTCACTGCTTCTTCACTTAGAGCAGCCTGAGGCCCTGCACTTCTGCAGGAAGATGCTGTTTAATGTGTTAATGATTGTCTTTGTGCTTCCATTTTAATCTTCCTTCTCAATTAAAACTTTCCAAAGCTTTTGGGTTTTGAGCTGAAGTTTCCCTGGCTTGGTGTCTGCCCAGAACTAGACTTACTTTTATTTCATTTTGAGGGGTTGGGATGGGGTAACAAAGTGTCCAACGTGTGTTTGCTTACCATGTGTGGAAGGAGAGAATCTTCTTCCACTGTGGAGAGTCAAAATTTCACATGCTCCCTGGTGTGCACGTACACCAGGGAGCTGAGAGTAGGCATGGTCTGACACCTCAGTGGAAAAGTCCCTTTCCATTTTCTGGTGAAAAATAGTTTGTATTTTAGATCCATTTTGTCCCACTTAAAATTTCGTTTGGTGTATGTGCAGGGTGTTAGTTAATTTTTTTTTTGCAATAGTTGAGTGAAGAAGAGACTGTGTTGGAAGTGCCTGTGTGGCTAAATAAAGTAAAATAAAATACTGCATGGGATGGAGGGAAAGGCCTGTTTTAAGGAAGAACTCTGTTCAGAGCAGAAGGTCTCTTTCCTGTCTGTTGAGATGTGTTGGAAATGTTTGAATGATCTGAAGTCCTGGCCTAAGTGATTTGGGTTTAGTGTTGAGCGTTGAATGCTCCAGGCTGAACTTTCAGACCCCTCCTGCAGTTCCCTTTGGCAATGTTGTTCCATCTGTTAGTTCTGTGGCAGTCAGGGCCTGGATAGGGGCAAGGTAAGACCTCAGTACTGTCCTGGGTCAGGTCCTTCTTCAAACCTCAGCACTCTGAAGTCTGATAAAGCTGAACACTAACAGTAATTTCTCATTCATCAGAGTGTTTCCAGAACTTTTGCTTTTTTCTGACCATTTTTTTTTGTCTGGCCAGAATTAGGTGAGTCAGAACAACTGTTTCATCTTTTCCCCAGACGCTTTCTGTGCTCTGGAGAGGTTTGTCTCATTGTTCTCCTTCAGGATCTACCTTTAAACCTCTTGTGTATTTTGTGCTCAATCACATCTAAGTTGCCTGTAGTAAATGTAGGGGTTTCTCTGCGTCGTCATCTCTCCCTGAAATGGCAGAAGTGGAAAGAGGGAAGGAAGTGCCTTTGGAAATGCCTTTGGAAATGAATCTGGCCTTTGAGTGTATGGAACTAGTGGTAGAAGCTGTACAAGGTGGTTCCAGAGGAGACAAATGCGTGGCAGATGTTCATGTATCAGAGAAAGTGAGTGGCACTGACAGGATGTGTAACTGAATCTCCTTCATGAGCTTCTTCTTAGCCTTCATTTAACAGAGGACCTCGATTGCTGTTTTAGGGGCAGTTTCCATCTTTCACCAACTGCAAGAGAACTCGTGGCCCTGCATTCACTGTTGTTAAAACTTGCTGGAGATGTGCCCTGCATCTGTTTATTCTTTGTTGTTCCTCCTCGTGCCAGACAGACACAACATTCAGAGTAAACGAATCAGGAACTTGCATGTCCCCGAAGCACCTGGAGTGGGCATTCAGTATATCTCCTTTTTTTGTTTGCTTGGATTTTGTTTTCTTTTTTCTTTCTTCCTCCCATTAGCCTTTGCCCTTCCCTTAATATCAAATTGTCCTCTGGTCAGAATACCCTGCAGTAGATCTTTTGTTCTTGCAGTCACAGTGAGAAACTTGATTGAGATAATGACCAGATTCATCGTACAAAGGACACACATGACCTCCAGTGAGCAGCACAATGTGAGTTAGACATCTTCAGCAAAAACAAATAGCTCAAAGGGGACCAAACGGGGAAAATGACAGAAAGAGGCAGAGAACAGTATTTTTGGTATATCAAACTGCTGCTTGTTATGTTCCAAAAGCAAAGGATGAATCTACACTAGGGAAACTTTACAAATGCTCCCCGATTTTGCCACCACTTTTCAGCTGCATCAGTAGTAAAATACATGGGGAGCCATAAGTAAACAGGCCACTGGCTGGCACTGCTGTCTGCTGTTTGCATCGATCCTTAGGGCATGTCTGGTAGACAGGGTGCTTCAGTTCCCACAGCAGCTGGTGGCAGATCTATGTGAGAGCTGCTGGCCTTGGCTGCAGCTGGTTGGGCTGAGCCAGTGGTGTCAAAACAGGGAATGTTTAGCCACGTTCTCCTAGTGCAGACCGAGCCTAGTGCTGGGCTGCTGCTTCATGTTGGTAACACTGGTGTTATTATCATCATCAAATTTGTTCTTTTAACTTTTTAAAATTTTTATTTTATTATTTATTTTAATTATATAATTTTTTTTTAGAAAGAGATAAAACTTTGTGGAATATTTTTTGTGAAAGGTTCTCTAAAAGTCTTAGCTGCAGCCACATGAAATCAAATCATATGCTGTGTAGAAAGATTCATCTGTTCTACTTTTATATTTGACTAAACTATGCCAGTGTTTGACTAGTCCTTTTTTTTTTAATGAACAGATAATATTTTGAAATTCTGGGTTACAAAGCAGAACTGAAAATCTAAAATGCTTTTACAGAGCGGGCAGCTAAAGTTGCTGAGCAGCAGGAGAGAGAGCGAGCAGCACAGCAGCAGAATTCCTCCCCCCGGGCAGGCACTCCTGTCGGGGCTCTTATGGGGGTGGTGCCGCCACCAACACCAATGGGAATGCTCAATCAGCAGTTGACACCCGTTGCAGGTAAAACGTAGGAGCTATGACCATTTTTTCCTCATCCACTTTATCAACCCCCTTCATAACTCTGAACACTCTCTTGGGTCACGTTGTTCTTGCGGAAGGAAAAAGTTCGAACTCTTCCGTCTCTTCACGATGAGCTGAGGCAGGGCAGGGGTAGCCTGGTGTACAGCTCTGCCTGCTCCAGCAGGGAGCAGCCTGTGGAAGCTGCAGGTGCTCCTGTGCAGGGTCCTGTTGTGTTGGTGGAGATTCACTCAGCCCCGCAGAGCTCAGGTTAGCCCTGCTGTGGCAGGAGGGCAGGGCTGAGAAGGTCTGATTGTGTTGGTGGAGATTCACTCAGCCCCACAGAGCTCAGGGTTAGCCCTGATGTGGCAGGAGGGCAGAGCTGAGAGCCTCCCAGTGGTGCAGCATCTCTGGCAGTGCTGGAGCACAAGGGACCCTGCTGGGGGTTTGGCAGGAAGGTGAGAGGCCAGCAGAGTCTAACCCAGGTGTTAAATCCAAGCAAAAGCTTTGCAGGATTGCCTGTTAGGCACTGGTAAGCAGAGCAGAGCAGGATCTAGAGGCATTGCAGAAATGAGGACAAAATGCCAACATTGCTGGTTTTATCAGGTTATTTTTCAGAATAGAGCTGGGCTTGGAGAACTCTTCCACGAGGTCCCTGTTGCTGGGTGTTGTGCTCGGTGCCTGTTGTAATCCGGCTTGGTTTCATAGGGAGTGTGCTCCGAGTAAGTATTTTCAGGATCAGATCTGAAGACAATGTAGTCCACTGAAGATTCTTGTGTGGAAATCAGCCATACCTGGGTGAGAAAATAATTAGGTGTGACCTCATAGGTTGTTTTCCTTCTCCAACTTGTATTTAAAATAATTTGCTTCAGTCAAGGTCAAAATAGTGCTGAGTAGGTAAAAATGGGTATTTGGAGGGGTTTTGGTTTGAGTTTGGGGGGTCTTTTTTAACTTTCCCTTAAGACATTCTAATTATTCCATTATTCTTTTGTCATTTTTCTTTTTCTTTCTCATCTCACAGGCTGTGGCTGTTGCTGACAGCCTGAAGCGTTTTTCATCATGGTCTCTAAATCCCTTTTCAGTAAATAGGCTGCATGGTTGTTTAACTGAAGGCACATTCCTTAGTTGGTTCATGATCTCCAGGTTACAAAGCATTTATTTACACTGAGTTGCATTTTTCTTTTGGCTTTTTTTCACTATGTTCTTGATAATTTTCCTCTGAACTGTTTGCAGTTGGTGTATGTTTGTGTGTGTGTACTGTGCATATACTAAGAAAAAGGAAGAAAAAAAGGACTTCCCCTGTGCTGATCTCTTTTGTCATTTCCTTCAATCTGGAATATGTAGAAATTTCATCCTCTTGTGGTTGTGTTTTCTTGGTTTGGTTCTTGCTTTCTTTGGCACTGAGTCACTGTTTCAGTTTTTGGAGGCAGGTGTTGATGGGCAGTGATACTTGATATTATCACTTCCTTAAAACTTTCCCGAAAAATGTGCATTCTGCAAACCACACACCTTTCTTCCTGCAGCAGCCTCCTCAAGAGCAAACCTACATTTCAGACTATCATCTTATTCAAGCAGTTACACATTCAAGTCTCTTAACTTTGGCCCTGGGAAATACTTGCTTAAAGTAGATGATTGAGCAGATCTTTTTGAACTCTTTCTATTTTTGTGGCCCATTTGAAAAACACAGTCTTTCATCTTTTGATTTCCCCAAATCTGACTTAGAAGTATCTTGTTCTGTTGGGACTTCTTTGACATCTTCCTCCATCATTTGATTGCTTTTCTCTAGCTCAGAGAACTTCTCCATCACAGAAATTCACAGAACTTCTTTATGGGTCCAAGAAATCTGGATGCCTTCTGAGATGTGTTTCTCATAGCACACAGTGCTTTAAGGTCTTGTAAATTTAGGTATTACAGAAGTTTACTTAATCCTACCTTGTTATAATAAAAAATGGGGGAACAAGTAATTTCAAAGACGTAAATCACAGTTGTGGGAACTGGAAGTAGTTTGCCCATGTTTACTTGTTCAAAATGAAAGTTTGTAACTCATACATGGGGTAAGAGAGTGGCTGCTCTTACGTGGAATGAGCTACAAGGACTGATTTCTCATGGAGACTTGATGACAACTTTATTAACACAGCAAGTTGTTAAAATCTTCTAATTGGAAATGTAGAAATAACCTTCTGTGATTGGTAAATATGAGTTGTATTCCTTGGAGGTTCTTTGGTTTGTTCTAAAGCTTCAGAAGTGCATGTAAATGCACTGAAGGCCTGTCTGCAGCTCAGGGATCACTGGAAGTACCAGGCAGTGAAAGCTCTTTGTGCCAGGGAGGCTTTTGTTGGTTTCCTTCTTTTCCACTAGAAATATGGATTTCAATGTTAATAAAGAGGTACAGATAAGATTCCAGACATTTGAAATAGGTACCTAAGGCGTATTCAACATGTCAGTCTAGGGGAGCTGTCAAAAGTGAAGGTTTGAGGGAGATCAGTTCTTTATTTTCTTGGTGTTTTCTCCAAGGTTAAAGCTTTTGGGATTTCAGGTTTCTCACCTTTGTACCATCCTGAGGCAGTGACGAATTTAGCTTGTGTTTTGGAGCTGCTCCTTCTGTTTCCACCCTGAGCTTGTGACAGCTTTGTTCTCAGTCAGACCTGGTGAGAGTTTTTGGCCAGCCTTATTCCAAAAATCCCTGTTCTTAGAGTTTCTTTTTTGAGTTACAGGGAGTGTGGCAAAGACTCAGTTGGTGGTTTCTTGGAACAGACTATACAAGTCCCAGCATATTTGCATTTCTAAACTTACCTCATCTCTCTAGACCTGCTTCTGTCCTCTGTCATCTTTTCATTGTCTTTCCAACCCCTTTCCTTGCTTACCTGGCAATGCATCTGTTTAAATTACACTTTCCAGGGTCTAACAAACATGGTGGAGGGATACTGTGTAGGTTCACCTCGTGGATAGCAGCGAATCTGAACCAAAACCAGAAAATGCTCTAAATTATCCTTCCTCATATGCGGAAAACTAAATTTATGAGCGGCACCACGGTTCAGTCTTCTCAGTGTCACTGATTTTCCTATAAAGACACCTTGAAAATATAGACAGAAGTTCTGTGAAGGGCTGCAGATGCTCCTTTTAAGTCCTTTACTTTGATTTAGTGCCCCAAGTTTAAGTTACTGCAGCCCAGCACACCCAGGTTTAAAATTTGTTACTGTCTTAGTTAATACTGGAGATGGTTTACTAAAAATCACCCGTCACTGTATGTGAATGTTGTAGGGCTTTTGTGTGTCAATTCTGCATATGCACTGCAGCAAAATGTCTGGGATTTTGTGTTTGTGGCCCCAGAGCAGGGCTGGCTGTGGGTGGGAGTCAGTGTTGTGTTTGCAGTCTGTGTGCAGAGGGCAGAGCTTGACGCTGCATTAAAATCGCTTGCGTTAGTAACATTTAATTGTGGCTGAATTTATTCCTTGTGTTAACACAGCTGAGTGCTCAGCACTTACTGCCCCATGAGAAGACATACAAATACACTAAATACTAATTCATCAGAAGTACAGTGTTTCATATTTACAATTTTTTGTTTTAAGTTTTTAGTTTGTGTTTATTTTTTTTTCTGCAAGATACTAATTGTAGTATCATCTTGCTGTACTAAAGGTGCTTTTTGTGTGTGTGTGTGTGAGTGTGTGAGTGAGTGTGTGTGTGTGTGTCAGTAGTGCATGTCATACTGTGTAGGTCATACTGCATGTTATTGATGCATGTTTGAAATTTGTTGTGTCCTTCAAGGCATGATAAGTGGCTATCCACCGGTGCTGCCACCTTTGCAGGGCCCAGTTGATGGCATTGTTAGCATGGGCAGCATGCAGCCACTTCACCCAGGGGTGCCCCCACCCCACCAACTTCCGCCAGGTATGCCAGGCATCCCAGGCATCCCACCACCCGGTAAGAGTCATCCTCATTGCTCCTTGTTTCATTGTCATGTATTGCCGTTTAACCAGTTCTTACAGGTCACACTGCTGGAGAGGAGGTGTGTGCACAACGCTGTGTGTCCAGCCAGCCTGCAGGGAAAGGTTGCTGCAGAAACATGATGCTGCTCCAGCAGGAGTTTTGCTCCAGCCAAAAAAATCTTGATAATTGTGCTTGAGTTTATCAGAAGTGTGAAAAGCTGAAGTTGGCCTATCACATCGTTATGTCATTTGAACAGCATCCTTCCATTCCTTTTCTTATTTAAAGCGGCCTTACAAATTAAATTTATGGCTCTCATTCCTTACCAAACTGATTTTCAGTGTTAAATTCAGACTGCACTGAAATGAACCCCCTTGGCACTGAGGTGTCCCTGTAACTGAATTGTATGGCCAGACTTGGCGAACGCAGGTGAGGGGAGGGCTCTCCCCACGTGGGTGTGCCCTTCCAGCCTGTGCTGTGGATTTTTTTTTACACACTGTTCAGATTAAACCTTGCTGATAGAACGGTGACTGGAGACAAATGGGAACAAGGTGAACTCAGTGAACTGTTGTGGCCAAATTTCCATTTGATTTTGGAGAGCATTTCTACCACACATTAGCTATTTTTTTGCCACGCTTTTGATGAAAAGTGAGGCTGAATGAAGCAAACATTTTTCCAGTGTTAATGCCACTGATGTGTCTCCATTATAGGGAAAAATAATACCTGCTGGTCCTGTTTCTTGATGATTCTTTCAGTTTTTACCTCTGATAACTCATGTACCTGTGTAAAAGATGTGCATCCCTCTGTTCAGCAGTTAAACAAGCTGTGGACAAAACAGTCTCATTTGTCTCCCCCTGCCCTCCTTGCAACTCTATTTATCACAAGCTGTGTTAAGGCATTTATCTGTGTGTAAATTTTTGGGTTTGGGGTTTTTTTTGTTTGTTTGCCTGATATTTTCAAACCCATCAGTATTACTTGTGCAGCTTGGCTGGAGTGACAATTCCCCATGGTGTCAACACACAGGGAGTGGGACAACAGCTGTGTCTGGGAGCTGTCCCTGACACTTGGCACACATCAGCCATGCAACTGTGTGGGAGGTGAATCCAGGACAATGCATGTCTTTGAAGGGTTTTTCCCACTGTAGCAGGCTGTAGGGATGGTGTTTAGAACTGAGAGGATATGGATTAGGGGAAAAAGGATGCCTGGGAATGGAGGGCCACACGTGCAGTGGTGCTGAGCTGGGGGGGGTGGGTAAGGGCGAGTCCATGCTCGGATGCTGGAAGAGGAGGGTGCCCTCCTCACCATCTCTCCCCTTGTACCAAAACCAGTCTGTGCCAAATCCCACGGCTTGTGTTACCAGTGTTCGTCCCAACTTCTGACATACTGTTAGAACAGATCCATTTAAAATGGGGGCTGTGATCAAATGGAAAATGCTTTTTTAATATGCTTTAGTGTGGAAGATGCAGTGGCATGTCCTTTGGTCACTGATACAGAAACCATGCACTTACTTAATGTAAGTTAAACAGGAAGAGCAGTTAGCTTGCAGCTTTTCTAATGAATTAATATGAGAAGTGGCACAAGCAGAAACAAAAGCAGCAGCACACATAACTTTCTTTTTTTTCAGACCAAAGCATCTGTATGTAAAATATCAGGAACTGCATGACTCTCATTTAGACCTGTACATGTCTGTGTGTAAGCCTGACACGGGTGTGCTGAACTCTGTGCAGTGGGGGAAAGTCTCAATATGGTTGAGAAAAACAAACATATTTTATTTTTTTTACATTTATTTCGAACGTTCATTGGTGTAGAAATGTATAAAACTGTCGAAGCTTGACCTACAAGTTGTGTTTTATATCAGCAAGATCTAATAGAGTTTGTGTAATGGCTTGGGTTTTATTCTGCTGTGAACTTACTTTATAAAACTGAACACAAGGAAATGTTAAATGTTGCTAAAGCAGATCAGCATTTCCTTTCTTAAAGGATTGCAGGAAGATCCTGCCAAGCCAAGGGCATATATTATAAATGAAAAGATTTAGTCAGGCAATCATTAAGTAATGTGAAAAAATCTGAAAAGCAAAACTTACTCACTTTGCATTTCTCTAATTTAAATAATTCAACAGGCCACGCATATCAGTGTTTGATAGTTTTGTCACACTGACTTGTTTTTTTTCACTCAGAAACTTCTGAAGTTTTTTATTGGGGGAGAGGGGGATATTTGAATGTTGTACATCTGCCTGAAATAACTGAGCAGTGATATCAATCTAAATTCTTACTGTAGAAGACCAAAATGGTGTTTGTCACTGCTCTGAAATAAGACTAATTATTTTATATTTTGGAATATAGGTGTTATAGGCCAAAATGTGTCCCCCATGGTAGGCACTCCAGCACCCGGAGCAAGTCCTTTTGGGCAACAGGTGAGTCATTTTTGCATTACTTGTGAGGCTCTGGGACTCTGAATTAGCATTTGAACCACATCCCAGTTAAGACATGTAGGGGTGCACACATGTCAGGCATTGGAATGGGCTGCCCAGAGAGGGGGTGGATTCCCCATCCCTGGAGGTTTTTAACCTGAGCTTGGCCGTGGCACCAAGTGCCATGGTCTGGTAAAAGGACTGGAATTGGACCAAGGGTTGGACTTGATGATCTCGGAGGTCTTTTCCAACCCAATCCATTCTAGGATTCTGTGGTTCTATGATCTCAGTGACCCCTGGCCTGTGTGGGCATCTCCAGGGACATTTTCTTAGGCCTTTGCACATAGCCTTGTTTGAAGCTGCATTGTATGAGGGTGCCCTGGGGTGGGCTGTTCGCTGCAGTGCCCCAGCTGTGATCTCTCTCTGTGGCTGTGTCGTTGCAGATGGGAATCCTCGGCCCCCCAGGACAGCAGGCACCCCCTCCATACCCCGGGCAGAGCCCGGCGGCGCCGCCCGTCCTGCAGCAGCCCAGCACCCCCATGTTCGTGTCCCCCCCACCAAAGACTCAGAGGCTCCTGCACTCTGAAGCCTACCTGAAATACATCGAGGGCCTCAGTGCTGAGTCAAACAGCATCAGCAAGTGGGACCAGACCCTGGCAGGTAAGGCCTTGGGTGCAGTGCAGTGTTTCCACCAGAACATGCTTCGACATAACCATGAGTTTTGCTTTTATGGAAAATGCTGCATGAATCTGCTGTTTAGGTAGTAAAGTATACACATGAAATTCATTCTTAAAGAGCACAAGTCCTGTGAGGAAAGGCTGAGTGAGCTGGGGTTGTTTAGCCTGTAGAAGAGGAGGCTCAGGAGAGACCTCATCACTCTCTACAGCGCCCTGAAAGGATGTTGTAGCCAGGTGGGGATTGGTCTCTTCTCTCAGGCAACCAACAGTAGGACAAGAGGCTTAAGCTCTGCCAGGGGAGGTTTAGATTGGATATCAGAAAGAAATTCTTTACAGAGAGAGTAATCAGGCATTGGAATGGCCTGCCCAGAGAGGGGGTGGACTCACCATCCCTGAAGGTTTTTAAGATGAGACTGGACGTGGCACTGAGTGCCATGATCTGACAATCAAAGTGGGGTTGGATCAAGGGTTAGACTTGATCTCAGAGGTCTCTTCCAACCCAGCTGATTCTATGATTCTATTCTATGAAAGACAGATCAACAGACTGAGAATATATATGTTATCCACAGGTTAATTCCATCAGTGTTTTATAAACCAAAGAATGTATTGTATGGGCTCAAACACTGAAAGCAAAACCTGCACTGCAGTCAGATTTGCCTTTTCCTAGAAACATTGCAGCGAATATCAAATCCACTGGATAATGGGGCTGTCTCTTGACTTCCCAGCACGAAGACGAGATGTCCACTTGTCCAAGGAGCAGGAGAGCCGCCTCCCTTCCCACTGGCTGAAGAGCAAAGGGGCTCACACCACCATGGCCGATGCCTTGTGGCGCCTGCGAGACTTGATGCTGCGGGACACCCTCAACATCCGCCAGGCCTACAACATCGAGCACGTGTAGGCACCGCAGCGCTGCCCTGTGGGACAATAGCTGGGTTAGGTACTGGGTGGGGAGAGATAACCAACAATAATTTGTATTGCATTTTACTGTACATTGCAAGACCATTTTTATATAAGGACACTTTTAATAAGCATATTTCACTTTTTGTTATATTAAGTTGACTTTATCAAATACACAGATTTTTTGCATATGTTTCCTTTGTTTGAAAGGCGATTTCATAATTGGTTTAGTGTAGTCAAGGATTCATCTTTCTTATACTTTATTGCTGAGAATCTGATGCCATTGTTTTTATATAAAAAAAAAAGGAAAACAAAGTATTTACAGATTGATACAGTGGAATGTGAATTAGTCATAGTTTACATCTTAGAAGAATGTGTGTACCTGTGCTTGTGTGTGCTAGCCACTTCCAGCAGAGCTCTTGCTCGGATGGGAACAGGGAGGATCTCTCAAAGGAAGCCAAAGGTAAGATGTGCTTTGGCACTAAGGAAAATTGGCATTTCAGGTCAACACTGAAGCCGAGAGGGCACTGCAGCCACGGAAGGGCTCATGTGGACGGGGCAAGGGTGTCTCGACTGCTCATGTTGTCCAGTCCTGTCCAGTTATTTAACTGTGTAGCCAAGGCCATTGTGATCCTAAATAAGTGACAGGACACCTGTGCTGGCATGTCCTTCGAGGGGAAGTGTTTCATCTCCCGGGACCTGCGCTGGGGGTTCTGTGATGTCCCTGACACGGAGCAGTGGGGTGGGGAAGCGCCTTCCCTAAGGGATTCTGGTGCAGTGGGAGAGGCAGCACAGAACCTGGAGCCAGCTCAGGTCTTGGAAGGTAAGGTAGGGGAGAAAAGCTGAGTCGTTTGTTAGTGAAGTTACGTGATGTTTCTGAAATTCACACATATTCTGTTCCTGATTGGGCATTGTAAGACGTTTTTGTATGCTTTCTTTAAGTGTATTCATTAACCTTAATGAAAGTTTTGCAATGCAAACTGGAGTGAAATTTGATGCTTAAATTAACTTGGAAGTCAAACACTGCTGTATGGTGTGGTACGTGTAAGGTCAGCATGCTGAGTGCATTGGAGAAACAGAATAACAGAGTACTTGCATTGCAGCCTTCAAAGGGTTTGGGGTTTTCTTGTTTTTTAATCTAAGTCAAGTAGGTATCAACTCTTCTTGCCAAATTTCAATGTTATGGCTGCCTTCTGCTGAAGACTTACCTGTCCTCATAACTAACCAGCCTTTTGGACTACAAAGTTATTTGTTTGAAGGTAAATCCTTTCATTTGTTTAATTTTAGAAAAAGAATTAATGCTTCTGGATTGCATTAAGTAACTGGGAAAGCTCTATGAATTTGAAAACAAAAGGTTGGCAGGACAATGCAACTCAGCCCAGAAGAACTGATTTATTGATGCGCTTCATTTACTGCGAGAGATGTTCATCATGTGGAAATGAGTTTTAAAGTTTAATAGTACAAAACATTTTCCTTTCAGTATATTTGGCAGAAGGTTAAATATTTTTCTTCAAATACTGGATATCTTGGGATTTGTTTTGCTGATGTAATTAATTCTGATGAGGGAAGTGACACTTGGAAGTATAAGCTATGATTTGATTTTACTGGCCAATTCCTTTCCCTCTCCTATTGCAATCCTCCAGTCATTGCACAACCCCCCATTAATTACAAACAGGCACTTAAGGACAGTTTAGGTCAGATGTGCAGTGGATGGGAAGGAAATGGAGCAAAACAACATGGAGGGAAATGACAGTTTTGAAGTCTACAAGTAGCACACCCATGGTACAGAAATATGTACTGGCCTTTGTAAGTGACCAATTTTATTTAATAAAGTAGAAATGGAATAGTCTTAGACCACCCCCAACCATTTGAGAATGTGTGTAAGTTACCATAGGTTTTGCAGTTTTTAGCCACAAAGATGGGACGTTGAAGTGAATCAGGCAGCAAATCCTCGTTTTTGAGCTTTTGGAACTATCATGAATTGTACTAATACACCACCAGATTCTCCTACTTCTCAGCATTAACAAAAATTACACCAAAGAACCTGGGATGGATTTTAATTAAATTATTGTTTTATTTATTTTTCTTTTGAGGACTGGATGGGACTCCCTGTGGAGCCTGTATAACTCAGATGTTTAATTTATCTGAAGGTCAGTGAGGAGCAGATGAGTAGCACTGGCTCTCCTGCCCAGCAGCTGAATCCCTCCTTTCACTGCTCTTCCTGGCCCAGGAGCAAGAGATTGGAAGTGCAAACAAAACCTGGGTTCTCCCACAAGGCAGTGCAGAGCACTACCACTAAGCCACTGGACTGGCCCTGATCAATTATTTTAAGCCTTATTTATTTCCAAATCGTATCTCCTCTCTCTATTGGAGGCATTTCAGTTGATTGCAGTGAAATTTAGGATATAATGGCTACAGTCTAGAATTCAAAACCAGCAAAAGAAACTTTTCTCACTCTGGTTTAAAAAAAAAACAAAACGTGTCTGTCTGTCTCTTTCTCTCTCTTTGTGGGTGTTTGAACCCCTCACCTGTTTTTCACTGCCGTTCATTGTACTGGCGTAAACAAAACTTTCATATTAAAATAAAAGTGTGTGTGGGCCATGGTTGGATCTGTGAGAGTGGAAAATAGACTAAACTAGGACCGGTATTTTCATAAACCAGTTGGAGACAACTAATAATTGTTTGTTCTCTTCCTCAGTCCTTCCCTTCCATGAGAAAATTTACTGTTTGTGTAAAAACTCAAAGCGTTGATGTTGGTGACTTTTTTCAGCATATGTTTTCAGACCTGGTTTATCCATGCTTGGCTTTTCATTAGATCTTGTACTCCTGAAGGCTGAGCTGCTAACCAGGTTTATAACATGTATGTACCATCACTTTGTTTACCTGAGTCTTTTTAATTTGAATAAAAATAGTTTGCAAAGTGTTTTGGATTAACCAGGTTTGAGTGTCCCATTAAGACTTCTGTTGGGATTTTATTTCAAGTAATTCTGGCTGTTGCTGATCCAGATTTTATCAAGTCCTTGGTACATGTGTGTGGGTAAAATACCCTTTATTTATGGTCCTGTGTATTGCAAGATGTGCCTGGGGTTGGTAAGAACAGTGATGTTGAAAACTGAGCCATGAACAGTGAACCTTGAAAAATTTGTGATGCATTAAAAAGCAACTGAGTGGAGATGATGAGATTCAGTCAGTCCCAGATGCCCCCATATTAATTGCTCTGAAAATAAACAGAAAGTCTTAATGTCATACTGGAAGCTGACATGGTTCCGGACTGTCTTCTATGCAGCTGTTTAATAGAGGAAATCAGATCTGTAATATTGGAAAAGCATCTTCTACAAAACTAAGTTAGAAACAAGGATAGAAACTTTCTCTAATACTGCAAACTGCAAAACAAATTAAGTGATAGGAACCTCTCAAGGTGCCTCTGACATAAAAACTACAAAATTACAAAATGCTAAACAACCAGAACAGACAGCATTATATTTAATTAATCTGCATCCATGTCTTCAGCCTGGGGGATAAATGCTGCCTCTCCCACGGGCTGCCAACTTCACTCAATTTCCATCCTTCCAAAATTTGGTGTTGCAGTTGCCCAGAGGAGACTAATCCTACTCATCCTCCACATCTTGTTTGCTCAGTTCGAGATACTAAAGATCAGCCAAATGCTGCAAATGCTCTAAAGTGGAGTTTCAAAATGGCTGGGCACTCTGAGCATCAAGTCAGGAACGGGACCGGAGCCACTGGCACATGGGAAATTTTCTGATTAATGAAATAAACCTCACATTCCTCTTACTGCATTTTCCAGCAAGTCCAATTTAACCTTCATACAAAGAAATGCAGTGACAGCTGCTGCAGTGCAGTGGGGTCTGGTGATCCTGGATAAAGATATTCCCAGTGTCTGCCAGGCCTTGGAGCCGTGATACAGCCAGGCCTTCCTGCGCCAGGAGGGATCAGAAATCCAGTGGAGGAGACTGGCCATGCAGATCATCATCTGGTCATGAGGCAGCAGGAGAGACCAGAAGAGAAATGGGGGAGAGGGCACAGAACTACACAACAACACTGTAGCCAGAGGGGCTCAGCCCAGGCTCAGCTGAACAGGACAGAAGCCTTGGGCTGAAACAGTGAAAGATGGTCAGTCCATGAAGTCAGCAATAGTCTCTGCAGGGAGTGTCCAAATTCAGCTTCCTTTGGATGGTTTTTGGGAGGACTGTAATTAATCCTCACCCTTGGTGTGATGCACCAACATCCAGCAGTGATTTTAGGAAGTTCCTCAGGAGCAGTTATCCCATCCTGCCTGTTGGAGAGTTTTGCCCCTTTCTCAGAAGGAGCTGGGACTGGCCATGGCCAGAGTGCAGCTGCAGTTTTGGACCTGTGTGTTAAATCCAAAGTGAAACCTCCCATCCAGTGAAGACAGGAAAAGTTTTGCTCCAAAAAAGAATTCACCAATACATCAAATGACTGGTTTTTCCTTTTCATACTCTTGAAAAGCTTGGACAGAACTGCCACCCCCTGTGCCAGGGGGAAGTGCAGCCTGGGCACATGCGTGTTTCCTTCACCATAACTTAGAATCACAGAATCATAGAATGGATTGGGTTGGAAAAGACCTCTGAGATCATCAAGTCCAACCCTTGGGCCAACTCCAGTCCCTTTACCAGATCATGGCACTCAGTGCCACGGCCAAGCTCACTTGAAAAACCTGCAGGGATGGGGAATCCACCCCCTCTCTGGGCAGCCCATTCCAATGCCTGAGCACTCTCTCTGCAAAGAATTTCTACCTGATTTCCCACTTAAATTTCCCCTGGCAGAACTTGAGCCCGTGCCCCCTTGTCGTATTGCTGAGTGCCTGGGAGAAGAGACCAATCCCCACCTGGCTAGAACTTCTCTGGCTAGAACTTCCTTCACTTCTGCCCTGGCTCACCACAGGTTTTTCAGCAGGCCACTGCATCCTTGTGCGCACAACCACAGGGAAACGATCAACAGATCTGTTCTTTCTACAAAATCATCTGGGTTGGTGGTGAAATCATCCCCTCTAATGCTGGAGTGGTGAGCAGCACTGCTTGTACACAGGTATCACTGTTTGTTTGCACATGACTACTTACTGAGTTGAAACTTTCCATGCTTGGTGTCTCTGTCACCCTGTCTCACAATCTGGAAAGCTTTCAGCAGGAATGCTTTGCTGAGTCTCAGGAGTCTCCTGCAAAGCTGTTGCTGGATGCTGAGCTGTGCTCTGGGCTGACACAGCTGAACTCCCTGCAGGAGGAAGGACGTGCTGGGCCCCGGAGCTGGCAGGGGCTCAGCAGGGCTAGGAGCATGTTCCCGGCTCACAGAACAGCCACACAGCATTCCCAGTGCTGGGCCTGAGCTCCGAGCCAGAGGAGAGCTCCTGCTTCCTCCCCCTGGCCTTTGCCACAGCAAGTGGGATGGGGAGGAAACAGGGATATGAGAGTCAGAAAGAGATTGCTGTGAAAGGCAAGGAGCACAGACCTAGGAATCAGCAGCGATAAAACTGCAAAACCAAGGGAAGACTTGGTTGTTGACAAGTGGGTGTAGATTAAAATCAGTACTAAATCCCTGAATATGTTCAGTTCTGGAATGGGCTGTAACTTGAATGGGGCCTTGTAGCTATTCTTGTTTCCAGCATTAGTGAGAGACTGGCAAAATGCAGGAACGCCAAAGGGTCGGCAATAGCAAACACACTGTGGAACAGAGGACACAGCTCACGTTTCTAAATGTCAAGCTTCATATTCTGCCATAACAGATTTGTGTTGCCTGAAATGGTACAATGCCAGCTTGGAGAAGGAGTTTATTCCTGCAGTAGTCACAAAGATCAGTGAGTTTCTAGGAGTGACTGCAGCCTGGCTCCCTTTGTATGCCTGGCTGGAGACACCCGAGAGATCCTCCAGACGTGCCTGGTGCTCTCACCTGCAAAAGGGAAACAGTCACTGCAAAACAAGTGAGAGGCCTGAAGTGAAAAGCTGGACTTGGCTCACTGATGTCTGTGGAACACTTTGCTGTTATTACAGGAGAGCTTCAGGGAAGCCACAGGGAGTTTTCACACCAGGCTCCCAAGTCCTGAGAAACAGCTGGGGCGCAGGGCTCTTCCTTGAAAAAACAGGTATTGAAAAACTTATTTGTTCTATGGATATCAAGCACAGGAGAGCTCCAAAACATTCAAGTAAAAGCAGATGGAGCTAAAGCTCAGCAATTGTCAAAATCTGGCTTTTTATTAACGCTTTATTCTTCAGGGTACTGCTGCAGTCAGGACTGGCTCCAGTGTGATGATCTGTGATTGCAAAAAGCACTTTGTATATGAGTTTTTGAACTGGGGCTCTACTTTGGAACCAAAGTCAAAGGTTCTTATTACTTCTGAAATAGGGACTTTCTTCAAGAGCTTCGCTCACTTTGCAGTCAGAATACGCAGTGGCACAGTCAGTCCCATCTTTAATTCCCTGTCAGTTTAGCACCTGCAACACAACCAGCACCAGCCCTGCAGGTCAGGCCCAGGCACAACACAAAGCACAGCGGTTTGAGTACCTGCACCGTAACAGCCTCAGAGCATTCAGTCTCCAGAGTTGGTGACAACTTACAAAGGCTGCCAGGAGGTAGCACAGGAACACAGGTAAGTGTAGGAACTCCTCTGGGTTTGTTTTTAGGTTGATCTTAAGAATTGGCTTCTTTGTGGCATCCTTGGCATGCACACACACCCTCAGAAACAGAGCAATGGTATTAATGGCTGGTGAAGGGACTGGAGCACAAGTGCTGTGGGGAGAGGCTGAGGGAGCTGGAGGTGTTCAGCCTGCCAGGGGAAATTGAAGTTGGAGAGCAGAAAAAAATTCCTTACAGAGAGAGTGCTCAGGCATTGGAATGGGCTGCCCAGCAAGGGGGTGGATTCCCCATCCCTGGAGGTTTTTCAAGTGAGCTTGGCCGTGGCACTGAGTGCCATGATCTGGTAAAGGGAGTGGAGTTGGACCAAGGGTTGGACTTGATGATCTCGGAGGTCTTTTCCAACCCAATCCTTTCTATGATTGTGATTCTAATGCATAACCCTCACTGACTGCACTGCACCAGCCCCTGCTGCACAGTCACCAACACACCCGAGCCCGAGCCCCAGGGTCGCTGTGCAGGAGCAAACACAGGGCAGGGGTTTGGGGACAAGCAGCACCCAGGTGTGCCAGGCCTCCCCCTGCACTGTTACGTGGTACAGGTGTCAGCCTTTCCCCGAGCTGAGCTCAGGTCACTGCCAGAGCAGCAGCAAAGGCTGTTCCTGTTGTGGGCACGGGTGACTTTCCAAGCGCTGTGGGCTGAGCAAACACTGAGCAGTGAGTCTGCACTCTTTTTATCCAGCTAAAACTCTGCCACACTGCAAAGAAAACAAATCAGATGCCAAAGCAGTTTCTGTCAGCGCAACGGAATGTAACTAAAAATTACTATTTCCATTATGCTGAGATGGGTGCAATGTGTAACATTTCTTTCCCATTGGCCTTGTCACAAGAAGGCACAAGCACAGAAAAGCATTAGCCAAACTGTTGACTCAGTTCAGTTTATTTAGACGTGTCAAGCAAACATTAAATTAGTGGGAGATGCCCAAACATAATGAAATTTCACTGTTGTACTTCATTGAAACACAAAATATTAAAGATATTGAAGAAGAACAAAACTGCCAGGGCCATGTGAGTGTATGTTACACAGACGTGTGGATCACAGTTCATCTTGCAGAGCCAACATCTTCCCCCACCATCAACGTGGCAGTAAAGCTGCTTTGGCAGATCCAGTTACAGCCCTGGGACCGCCCCTTGAAGCGTTTCAGCTACACTTCACTCTTCTCCATCCTTGAAGCCTCGTACTGTCTCTCAGAGCGTTTCCTTCGATAAACATCATCTGCAGAGAAAGATGTTTTGTATTGGACTTTTCCCAGTGCAAATTGGTACTAAATGTATGACCCCTGTCATATCTTTTCAAACTTTTCAGTCCAAATTCCTCTTGCAGATACTGACAGGAAACTGGAAATTCAAGGCAAGACAAATCCTTATTACCCCTTAAAATAGCTCATGTTCTCCATCCAGGCTAAAGTTCTTCCCATCAGTCCTGATTAAAACCAGGTTTCCAGTGCAATACAGTCATTTCTTGTCTACTTTCTCACAGAGGTAATTAAAAATACAAATACCCCAACTAAATGAAGCAAAAGGGAAATTAAATTATAGACACAAGGTCAATGCCTGAGGGCTGCCAGTGTGGCTTCAGTAGTTCAGCCTCTTTTATATAAACAAAACAGAGGAATATTCCCATATTCGTGGTATTCCCAGTTGCCTTTCCTGCCTCCTTTCTCCGTGATCACCCCTAAACATCCATCGCCAAATTGAATCCCTCACTGACAAAAAAAATGGTAACAGTTTTGTACATTGTCATTTTACTTGGATTATGAAGCAATAATAGGGCTAAAGTGCACAATGATCATTACTGTAGTATAGTATCATTAGGCACAGCAATTCCTTTTTTTTCAGGAAAACAAGGCTTGAGGTGAAATGTAATGGCAGCTGTTCCATGGATGTTGTGCTTTAGTTTCTAACCTGAGTTAGTTATGCCTCAGAACTGAACAACTGAAAATCCACAACACACCCAAGCCTTCAGCAGTGAGCAGATAGGCAGTTTTGGTATCTGTAGGTTTGTCAGCTCTGGAAACTGTATCAAGGTGTTCATTGTACAGGAGACTCAATAAAATTTCCAAAGAAAATGAGAATATTCCCATATACAGTTGAGCTGATCCACTTTCTGAAGTACACAAATATTTCCAGCAATGTTTATTAAAGGGGAAAATGCCACTTCAGAAATAAATGCTTTAATTTATAGAAACTAAATGCCACCAGCCAAATTATCATGAGCCATTCTCATTTTTTTAATTGTACAAGTCACATTTCAGATGACACCAGACCTACGTTTAAATTCTGGCAAATCTCATGAGTCTTTTTCCTGAGTGCCATGATCTGGTAAAGGGACTGGAGTTGGACCAAGGGCTGGACTTGATGATCTCAGAGGTCTTTTCCAACCCAATCCATTCCATGATTCTGTGATTCAATATAACAACATCATCATTGACCTACAGAATGGTTTGGGTTGGAAGGGACCTTACAGATCATCTCATCCAACCCCTGCAATGGGCAGGGACACCTCCCACTGTCCCAGGACACTCCCAGAGATGGGGCAGCCACAGCTTCTCTGGGCAATCTGTGCCAGGGGCTCATCACCCTCACAGGGAAGGATTTCTTCCTAATATCCCATCTAAACTTGCCCTCTTTCAGCTAAAATCTAATTTAGTATTCTAAAGGCAAGGGTTTGGTTGGTTTCTGCCTGATGTGTTTTGCTGGGGAGGCAGAGCCTGGAGTGTCACAGCGGGAACGGGGGCAGTGTCTGACCCTGCCAGACCCCACTGGTGTCAGGGGGATGCTGTGAGGGGGATTCCCCTGTGCGGGGTCCGGAGGCCCGGCAGTGACCTCGCACTCACAGAAGGTCTCTTTGCCGATGCGCACGTTGATCATGAACCACTCCATGGCCCCACCGAGCACGAAGAAGAAAGGCAGAAACCTGTAAACGCCAAACCGCCGTTTCCCTGGCATCATCTGCAAGAGGCGCTTCAACCTCCTGCTCACCAGCATGACCAGGCGGCGCCTTCGCCCTTGGCGAGTGCTGAAGAGAACAAGAGGAGAGGGAGGGGCGTGTGAGAGGCGGAGCGGGACGCCCCGCGGTCCCAACGCGGNTCCGAGCGCCGCCCCGGCCCGTCCAGCCTGCCTGGGCGGGCCGTGCCTTGGCCCGGCCCCTCGGCGCGGGGATTGGCGCCCGGCGGAGCGGCCGCGGGCCGGGCAGCGGAGCAGCAGCGGAGAGTGCCCCGAGTGCCCGAGGCCA
Organism: Sakesphorus luctuosus; assembly: GCA_013396695.1. Taxonomy (NCBI): domain Eukaryota; kingdom Metazoa; phylum Chordata; class Aves; order Passeriformes; family Thamnophilidae; genus Sakesphorus; species Sakesphorus luctuosus. The sequence goes on along the minus strand of VWZD01004066.1, from coordinate 62,963 downwards.
TGTCGGCGCTGGGCTCCGCGGCGCTCCGCAGGGCCGGCGGTGCGGCCCCTCGCCTGCTCGCCGTGGCCGTGTCCTGCCAGAGCTGCCGCCACAAAGCCAGCGGGGACGGCGGGCACGGGCAGCCCCGCGAGCAGCAGCCGGCGGTGCCCGGCAGAGCCGGCGGCCAGCCCGTCCCGGCCGAGGGCGCCGACACCAAGACCTACCTGTGGGCCAGGTACCACGAGATGAAAAAGCTGGTGTACGGTAAGGGGCTGCCACGTCCCGCCGGGACCGGCCTTTTCCATTCGGGTTTTTCCCTCTCTCTGCATCTCGGTGCCGTGCCCCGCGCTGCGGAGCTGGGGATACCCCCGTGGCTGTGTAGGGTTAGGAGCCTTCACCCCGGCGATGTCTCCATCGCCCGCGACTCTCCAGGGTGGTTTTGTGTAGCTGAAATCTGGTCTTGCTCTTCCTCTCGCCATCCCGGACTTCCATCTCTGCACATCCCCCGCCTGGTCTCAGCCTGTCAGGACGTGGAGAGCATGTGGAGTTGTTCCCAACTGGCGCTCTTAGCGGGGGTATTGGCATGTCAAATGGTCTGAATGAAGGGCTTGTTGGCTTTTTCTCCAATTTGCCGTTTCTTGGCATACGGAATCACGGTCGGACTAGGACAAATAGACAGGAATGCTGCTTGAAGGCGTGAGGAGTCCAACTCGCCGCTGGCACAAGGATGAGTGCGGAGAAAACTGATGCTACAGCTCCTAGGATGTCTCCTGGTCCTGAGCTCAGTTTGTGTTCCAGATGTAACACACCTTTTACTCGTGAGTGCGAACGTGTTTCTGGTCCTCTGACCAAGAAGTTACCTGGCTCTGTCGGGTACTTTGAAATCTTGCCAAGCGAGGAGAAAACTCCAACCACTTGCCAAATCTGTCTGTGTGTAATAAAGCAGGATTGCAGTGTTTTTGGCAGCAGCAGACCTCCGCTACTTTAAACTCTCCTAAAAATAACTTTCTTGGCATAAGGGCAGGGAACCTTTTCCTGTTGGTTTCTTGATTCTTGGAATGCTCAAGGTAAGCACTGTAGAGAACTAGGAAGTGTGAGTTTGTGCCTGCAGTTCAGTAGCCCTCCGTTAGTTTTTGTGTATCTAAGGGTTTAGATAAGGACGGCAGCCAGCCCTGGGCATCTGGAAGAACCGTCTCCCTGTTCTGAGACTGGCAAGGTCTGCCATTCCTTCCTCCCCCACCTTCCAGTACACGGGATTTGACATAATATCTCAAGTCCATGATGCACAAATGAGAAGGAATTGGCTGCCGATCCACTGGGTGCTCAGCCCGCTGCATTCCAGCTCCTTTCCCTGTGTTGAAGGCAGTACAGGGTGCTGACAGAGGACTGTAGTTTTGTTAATACCCTGCTCCAAGATCCAGTTGTGCTTTTAGCCCCACTGCTTGAAAGAAATTCCAGCTCACAGTACTTGTAGTGCTGTTTGGGCCTTAATAATCCTCAAAGGCATTTTTGCTTTTCCGTAATAGGGTTGAAACCATAAATGCAGATGTGTTCATAGGCTGTGTCATGGTCTCTTGGCAAAATACTGTTTATTATGTGACAAGCTGTGAGGTTTGTGTTCAGGTAACTCTGTTGGGATGTAAGGGATACAGTTACTACTTGAGGTGGAGAACTAATCTGCAGGAGGAAATGCAAAATGAAGTCGGGTGAAGTAGCCCAAGTGTTACAGAGCAGACTCTTTACAAAACTTCAGGTAGCCATTAGACATGTTGAATAAGAAGGTCCTCGTTTGGTTAAAAAATAGCTCCTCAAACTAAAATTTCAAGACTGTGCTGTTAGTCAAGTCTTGTCAGGAGGAGACAGAGTTGGTCCAAGTTGTTTTTAATTGTTGATGACTAAACAGTTGTGCAAATTGTGACATCTGTCTGTTCCGTTGGGCTTGATTTCAACCTCTGATGTAAAAGTGAATGTCTGTGCTTGGGGTATGGGTTTGAGAACGCCGTCACTTCTCAGCACCGAGTGCGGGAGACTCTGGCGGTGCCACCTTCTCCTTCCCTCTCTGAAACTCCACTTTGTGAACTCCTTTGTCCTGTGTTCTCAGTTACTGCTGTTGGTTTGGAGAGAGGAGAATTCACTGTATTTTCAAACCAGCCCTTGCTCAGGACTGGATCTATAGAGCACGGCTGTGTTTTTGCACAGAGAGGATTCCAACCATTAACGCTGACAGTGTAGGACAGGGCAGGATGTGCAGGGTGAGCTCCTGTGCAGTAAAGCTCAGTGGTGGTGCAGGTTTAGTGCCAGAGCACGGGCACCAAAGGTTCTGAACTTTGTATGAACGTGTCTGTGCTCTGCCAGGCTCGAGTGGGGTGAGACAAACACAACATTGCTACACAAAAGGTGCATTTACTCAGGAGAAGCCATTCTCCTCAGTAGCCCCCTCCCTTCTGTTACACTGACTCTTAGGACCAAATTTCGTTATCTGTAAAAATCTGGGGCGTTTACTTCCATTTTATGTCCTTTTTTCTTTTCTCTGGTAAAAAAAAGTACAATCACATTTATCAAAGGTGTTGCTGTTGAGCAAGACTTGCTGGTTTGTGATCTGATAAGTGTCAAGGAAGGCTGATAAGCTCTCTCCGTGAGCTTTAAGTTTTACGCTCTTGGAAACATCCAATCCTGAAGCTCAAAGGGACTGCCAAGCCGGTGAGGATGTGTCTGTAAGTGAGTGTGTTTGGGTTTTTGTAGGTCTTTCAAACCTGTAAATATGGCTACAATAACTCGGGGTTTCTGAGGAACCTTTACAATAACTGCAAACTTTTTGCCTCTTATGGTGAGCTTGATCAGGGTTAAATGTGAGAACAAAGTTATGTTAACTTCCCCATTCTGCTTTCTGAAATGTAACCATTTTTAGTTGCAAAGAACTATTATAGCATTTGTCTAGTGCCTTTGTGTATTTTTTAAATGTCATTACGTAACAAAACGATATTTTTTAATATTGCTTTTACTTCGTGTAGATTTCACTGGCAAGAAATCCCAGAATATTTAGGTATAATGGCATAAATTCAAGACTATGCTCTAAAGTAATTTTCAGCACTCTTTTAACATGTTTCCTCTGTTAGTTAATGTTCTTTAAGTAATGTTTTCCTCTTCCTATCCTATTGGTAGAAGTATCTGCTTTGGCTGGTTGGAGTGCTTTGCAGGAAATGGCACAAAACAACACTTCAAAGGGATGAAGAGGTACTTGGAAGGGAGGAAAACTGGCAGTTTGTCTTTAGAAAGCAAGTCAGCGTGAGGAAGGGAAACTTTTGAATTCATGAAGAATATGCAGAATGGTGGCCATCTGCTTTCAGCATCCTTCTTTTCCCTGCTTGTCTTACTCAGTAATTAGTGCAGATTTCTGCTGTGCTGGACCGCTGGGAGTACAAAGGGTGTGAGAGATGGGTATGGGTTGCCTTGTTTATGTGTTACTCTTCACTAACATGCTGGGTCTGAGGCTGAGAGGAAAGGAGCCTTTGCTGCAGGATGCTGTTGGTACCCTGGGAGCCCAGAAAAGCAGGAGACGTGCTTGGCACCTCCTGCCCAGAGCGTTTTTCACATCAGAAGGGGCCATATGGTGTTTCTAGTCGTTGGTCACAGTTAATTACCTGCTTTTGTTTCCATCTCTGCCCTCATGTTGGCGATCGAGTGGTATTGCTTTCTAACAATGTGGGTTATTGCCTGGGAAGAGACACTTGTGCTCCCAGGAAGACACTCTGATTTGAGCAGCTGTTCATGTTCTCACAGTGGTAAAATGAAGCAGGTGTCGTGTGCTTACCTTGCATTTACACCCAGGTGTAAGAGATACACGAGATCAAGCACACTGTCTCGTGGTCTGCCTTTGTTGCTGAGTGTCATCATGTGCCACCGACATGCAGACACTTCCCTTCAAACCGCCAGGGCTGCAAACCGGATCCAGTTGTGCAAGTGTGCAGATTCCTGGGGCTGTATCTGCTGCAGAAGCTGCTTTCCCCCCTCTGCTGTCCCCAGATGTGCTGGTTCTCCCTTAGGTCACACTTCCCGGGAGAAGTGCTGAGTAGTCAGTGACTCACTGTGATATTATCTGCCTTTCCAGTTAGCACCCAGATGGAAAGAGCAGTTGGGATTATTATTCTTTTTTAATAACCAAAGCTGCTTTTCATTTTTCTTTTGTGGTTTTTTTTTCTCGCTGTAAATTTTCATATCTGTCCAGCAATCTGCTATGGTGTCTTGGCAGAGGAAAAGCAGAAGCTTATCATTCTTGGAAAATGGCATCTTCATGAGCTTCTGGAGGGTGTCTGTTTGTTTTGATTTGACAATTGCCAGGAAATCCGAGACAAAGATCCCTGGCAGATTACGTGCCTAATGTCAGCAGAGCAGCAGCCCCAGGTCTGCAGCCCAGGACTTGATTGGTAACAGCCCAGGTGGTTATCTTTAAAAGTAAAAAAACAACAAACAAAGAAAATGCCACAAAAAAGCAAAGCAAACCAAACCCACAACTAAACCAAGCTCTTGAAACCTGGCTTAGTAAGTCCCAGGTAAGTTTGGCCTTTTGTAGGGAAACTGATTTTGCATGTGCTCCCAGCTCCTGTCTCTTGCCTATGGGAACCTGCGTGGAGACTGGATGGGCTTAAAGAGGAGATGGACATCTCAGCTCTGGGGAGGAGGATGCTGCAGATGGACCTTTACACTGGGCCAGATACACAGAGTGACTCTCTAGACTGAAACTCGGGGCTTTCCTTCTTTCTAGATCAGTGACTTTGAAATTAAGTTGAATATCAGGAAAAACTTCTTTGCAGAGAGAGTGCTCAGGCATTGGAATGGGCTGCCCAGAGAGGGGGTGGATTCCCCATCCCTGGAGGTTTTTCAAGTGAGCTTGGCCGTGGCACTGAGTGCCATGATCTGGTAAAGGGACTGGAGTTGGCCCAAGGGTTGGACTTGATGATCTCAGAGGTCTTTTCCAACCCAATCCATTTCTGGATTCTATGAATTACTGTAGATTTAACATGTAGGGTGATGGTGTGGACAGAGCAAGCTGCAAGTGGGTTTGGTGACAGTGACAGGAAAAACAGCAAGGAGATGTGGGGTGCTCCAGGAAGTGTGTGTAGGGAACATTTGGTGAGGCAGTGAGGATAAAGCACTTTGCCCAGTGTATGCATCTTTCAGCCCTTATGAGGTCAGAGAGAACATGCTGGATCAGTGATGAAACATCTGAGTGGGATAAATGCCTGGGGCAAGAGGCTGTCAGAGGTGAGCAGGTGAGCTCTGTGTGTTTGAAGCTGGCAGGGAGGAGCCTGACTTCATCCAGTGGGGCTGAATGTACTTCAGAAATCATACTGTGGCACAGTTACTGCTTATGTGTCTGATCACAGATAGGACTCACCTGGTGCAGCTCACACTGCCCTCTCCTTGTTACAAAATCCCTTAGCTCTTCCTGATGGTGTTTTTGCAAAAGTTGTGGGTGACAGATGTGACTGAATCCAGAAGGTTCTTGTGTCCTCTATGAAAGAGAGGTGGGGTTCAGGCAGTGGTATTTTGTGCTGCTCTCAGACTATCAAAATGTGTTGTCCTGAATCTGTTTGCAAAAGGGCAGTGTTGGAAGAGCTTGACCTCTGTTAGGGATGCTGTAGCAGCAAGTGCATTTGTCACACCAAGTGTTTTCATTAGAGGAGGAAAGCCCTGCACATTTGCCCTGAGATGTGATTAGGGTTGTGTCATCATTTTCCTTGTGAGGAACTAAAATAACACCCTGGAAATCCCAGCGTATGCTTTTATAAAAAGGTCTTCCCACAATTTATCTGTAAGTAAGGACAGGAAGTGGAGCTCTGTTTGTTTATGGTGCCAAGACCATTTATGATGAAAGGATGAAAGTTGTGATCATCTGAATCCTATTTACATTTCCCATCCTTTAAAATCCCAGTGGAAAATACTCAGATTGTGTCCACTCTCTTCAGCCTCTTCCAGGAACTTTGCCACCATCGGAGCCACTCACAGAGAGCTTTTGTTCCTGTGTAGCCAGTAAGTCAGTGCTCCTGCCTTAATACACTGCTTTATTTTCTAGTGATTCCTCTCCAGCTGATGTGGTGAATTGCATTTGAAGGCCAGATGAAGTGAGTTAAGAGAGAGGGATGACTGTGTTTTATAACATACCCATTTGTTTTACCCTGAAAAATAAATATTATGATATATTCGAATCCTGTTTCTTTGGCTACCTCTCTGAATTAGTTGTAATTCAAGGCAAAGTCTTTATTGGAAATTGTTTTGATCTCTTTCTAATAATGTATTTCTTGTCCTACATTCAGATGAAACTTGGTTTTATAGCAAGGGAGCACTAAAGAACCGGCACAGGGATTCTTGCTAAAAGCCAAAAGTTAAGGTAGGAAAGGAAAAAAAAACTCCTACCCATTGATGCTGTGTAGGATTTGGAAAATGTCTGCACTTTTCCTATGCTTCAAAGGGAAAATTACCCATTTTTGAGGAGGGAGGAAATGTCTCCTTTCCCTCTGTCTCCCAGTGTGGTTGTGACTAAGCAACTACCACAGGGAACTATTTTTATTACTCTCATCTTGCAGTGGACAGCTCTTGAGGAGTGGGAAGCCTGGGGAGGGTCTGTAATGGCAGCTCTCCTCTCTGGACTAGCTCTGGAAAGGAATATACAGGTAGCTCAGCTGCTTGGTCACTACCCCCATTTTCCCAGTGTCTGAGGAGCAGGATCCCCAGGCAGGATCTCGAACAGTAAGCCTGTTTTGACAAACCCCAGGCAAGGGCTGAGCTGTCTCTACAGCTGTTTATCAGAGGAAAGCAGATAACTTGTTGCTGTCAGTATTTGTGCTTCAAGAGCGTAGCTGAATGTGTTTTTTTCACATGTTGTTGGTGTTTGTACAAAACCTTGTTTTATCTTGTTAATCAATAAAAAAAATTTAAAAAGTCTTAATGATACTTGCAGGATTTCTCTGTGAAGTCTGGCTGCTTCTGAGAGAAACAAAAAATGCCAAGAAACAAACCTCGAAATTTCCAATTTGGAGTAATCTAGATTTCCCAAAGAGGAGAGCTGGGCTGTTTGCTTGCTGAGTTGTGAGTGAGTGCCCCGTGTTTTCCCGGTGATGTGTCCCAGCCACCTTTCCACTGTGAGCCTGCTGAAGCTGCAGCTGCTCCCAGCCAGAAATCTGACACTTCCAAACCTCGGCTCTGCTTTGCTTCATGCAGGCCAGAGACCAGGGGACATTGTTTTGCAGCTTCCTGACACAAAAGGTCAGTCTTACTGTGTGAGTGCATAGAGAGCATCCTCACCAGATGCAGGCAGAGGTTTGCCAGAGGTTTCATACTGTGTTTCTTTTACTGGGAGGATTATTTGAGTTAACAGCAGCAGCCTTTGGCAGCAGCTCTGTGCTCCTTTGCTGCTGCTGTGTGGAATTTCCACACAGAAACTCCAATTTCAGTGATCCTCCCAGTTCCTCTAACTCTCCCCTTTCCCTTCTCTTAGATCTCCTCCCACCAGGAGTCTGCAATCTCCTCAACCCCGCAGCGATCTACGCTAACAACGAGATCAGCCTGGGAGATGTGGAGATCTATGGCTTTGACTATGACTACACATTAGCACAGTATTCTAATTTACTACACTCCATGATTTTCAACACTGCCAGAGACATCCTAATAGAACAATTTAAGGTAATGAGGGAGTTTCCACTAAACTAAACTTGCTGCTTTCTTTGCTATGCCCAAGACATACTTGTTTTATTGAGATAAATTTCATGTTTCTGATTGCAGAAAGTTTTCTCTGTCCATGGAATTAAATTCCTTTGAGAAAATGTACCGTGCTGTACATTCCTGAGATTTTATAAATGTGGAGTGGGAGCCTTAGTCTAGAAAAAATCTGGTCAGTTTTACTCAACCATGGAAATAACACTTACAGAATTGCTGGTTTGAGATACACACAGTGGATAAACATGAACCACGGGCCAACACTGAAGCTGTTCAGGACCTGACATATGAAAGTTGATGTGGATGACACACTATAGCATGTCCCAGAAAAGACACCCTGTGACTGCTTTTTCTTTTTTTTTCTCATGAGCTTTCTCTGTTCAGAGGGGCTCTGCAGTGCCAGTCTATGCCAAATATGTGCACTGAGTGGATCTTACTACAAGTGTCCTCACTACCTAACTGAGTCTGATGTTTTCACTAGTGTCCCTTACATGAGAGAAATTACCTTTGGGAATCCTGGTCCTTTATGTCGTTCTTTGTTGAAGGGGCAAAATGAAGCCCACCTGTTCTTTGCTCAGTTTATGCCTGGGGTGAGAGGACTTAATAGGACCAAGTCAGCTCGATTATCCAATGCTTGTGCTCTAACGATGTTGCTGTTTGTCTTCCCAGTATCCAGAAGGGCTTGCAAAGTATGACTACATTCCAGGGTTTGCCATACGTGGGCTTCACTACGATGTACAAAAGGTAAGCTGTACAAAGGTCACTCTCCTGGGCTTTGTCTTCCATTCTTTTGTTTTCAGTGGCAATACTTTCCTGTCATTGGTTGCAATAACATCTATCACCAAATTACCAGTGAGCCCGACTGGCTGTGCTTTCCCTTGAGTGGGTTCTTCCCCAGGGAAGGATGCCTTTTGTGCTTGCCTGGCCTCTGGCAGAATGGGACATTCTAGCAAAGGCCTTGCCAATTTAAAAGTCAGTTAATTCCACGGCTAATTAATAGAAAACTGAGCTTGTTTGTGTGATCGTTTCTGACTTTCAGGAAATTTAAACAGCAAAACTCAATCTTGCATCTACAAGTACTTGCCAGGGGCAGAGGCATAATGTCTTACTCTAATAATAGAAATGACTTGTCAGAAGAATGCTTTAGGAAGCCTTCCCCACCCCCACCCCGAATAATAGGACTGCCTGGAAAAAGATCCAGGCTACTTGAGATGCATGTTTCTCAGCACAGGCAAGGAAGGGCAGGCTTTTGTGTTAACCCTTTCCAGTGCTTTGGGTGATCCCCTGAAAGCCTCATGCCCAGTGACGTCAGGCTGACTGCTGAGCCAGGCACTCAGGCTGGAGCAGGGCAGACACAGTTGCTGCATTGGAGTAGCTTTTCCTTATGCCTCTGGCTTTACAAAGTAAAAAGTAGTTGTGTGAGAAACAGAAGGTTCATTCTCTTGTTAAATCTCTGGATGGTATATCAGGGAAACACAGGCGAGTAGCCTGGCAAAGCAAGGCTCCCTTTCAGTGAGTAGAAGGTGAGAACTCTTTTCTCAGGATCCGAGTCTGCAAAACACACGAAAATCTGGGTAGTGCCTGCCTAAGGAAAACTTCAGCAGATGTGCCTGCACTCCACAGATTACTGGGAGGTCTGCCCACCGTGTAACAAGCTGCACTGATACAGGGCCTGATGAAACTTGACGCTGTGTTCTTATGCAAGTCGCAGTGATGTGGGTTAGTGTGGGGCTGCTTTCCATGCCTAAGGACTTGTGTTACAGCTTCAGAATGATGGATGGGGGAGAAGGGGTGACTCATGGGTAGGGAGTTAATATGAAAAATGCAAAGAAGGCTCTAATGTTACCAGCCTGGTGTGCTCCTGAAGTGGTTCCTTCGGTGTCTGTCGGGGAGGGGGAGAAGCAGAGGGGAGAGCCCTTGTGTGAAGAAAATGACTTGGTGCAGCTGTGCTATAAAGCAAAGCTTGCCCACTTAGATAAATGTGAGGAGAAACAGATCTCTTGTGCACACAATGCCCCTTTGGAATGTGTGTGCTCCTGGAGGGGAGATAAGAAGAGGCTGTCTTGAGTCAGAGTAACATTGTTACCTCTGTTTTTCAACTGCATAGGTGTCCACAAACTGGAGTGTAACAGACTTTGGCTCATAGAAAGATGGTCTTTTTGCTAGAGAGGCCAGTAAAATGTCACAGGAAGTGTGTGTCAAAGTAGCTGGAGAGTAAGTGCTGCCCAAAGTACATAGATGTGGGATGTTCATACTGAATTTTATTTTCTAAATGTCATTTGTGTGGCACTTCAATAAGGTTTCAGTGCAAATTGTAACAGTAACCCAATTCTAACAGTAAATATCTATCCCTTATCACAGAGTCTTCTCATGAAGATTGATGCTTTCCATTATGTCCAGCTGGGGACAGCATATAGGTATGTCAGTTCTGAAAATCATGTTCTAAAAGCCCATATATGCAAAGGTGGATTACTACATCTGAATGTATGTTCCTGGCATATATTGGTGTTGGTTTGGGTTTTTTCCTGAGCAGAGCACAGTCTCATCTGGCTTGTCCTGTTTGTGCTTGCTTCAAATGCTTACCTGGCATATAATTGCAGGGAGTTATTTTTTTCTCAAGCATTTCAAGCCAAGTGTGGGTGGGAAGATCTGGAGCTTTTTGTAATGGTTAATGACACATCTGGTCACGTACCCTGCGTGGTGTCTGAGCTGCAGCTGCAGCACGGCTGGGTTAACACTGTGAGCAAGCAGTGCCACTTGGAAGGGGCTCCTCAGTATGTGCCTCACACACAGGCCTGTCTGCTCCAGGCAGGAGCATATCCCAGCAGTGCTCTGCTGTGCCTTGGAGAGTGCTTGGGTGTGCAGATTGAATCTTAAAGCAGTGCAGACATACCAATAAAGTAGTAATGCATCAGAATCTGGGCTCACTTTAAGGCCTGGTTGCCCTGTTTTTTCTTCTCCTTTGTTGTTCTCCAAGGAGAGCTGCGTGTGCTTTGGAATAAGTGGCCAGAGCAGTGCAGAGGAAACTTTTCTCCAAAGAGTTGTGAGACTGGGAAAACACCTTGCCCCAAAGAGGAGTGGGGTTGGTGTGTAAGAATTAATTTATAGATATCAGCAGCAAAGCTCCTGTAAATCCTATGTTGTATTTCCTGAGCATGGAAGCCAGTGTGGGTTTTTTTCATTGATCTCTGCCCTTTTGCTGTTAAGCTTCAGTAACAGTAAACACTCTAGGAATATTAAGGAGGAAGTTTCATAATCAGAGAGAATTGGCTTCTCTGAGTGCCACCTTGGGGGGTTGGGGAAGCAGGGGGTTTGTTCTTCCCCATAGTTTATTTCAGTGTCATAATGAGATTTTTAGCAAAACACATTTAGGCTTTTTTTTCCTATTGTCCTTTTGTAACTATCCTTCTTGGAGTGTCCTTTTCCTAAACTGTCCTTTGCTTTTGAGGACAACTGAGGCAACGTTTATTTTCTTAGAGGCTGTGTGGTAATTAAGTAGGGAAGGAGAAAGGGAAAGTTGCTTGAGCAAACAGCCATCAAAAGTTGTGGAAGAGGCAAACCCTGCAGCAGTCAGATAACCTGATGTTCATGAGCTGCACAGCTCAGCCATACCCCTGATTTTGGTGTTCTGTGGGAAAACAGCCATCTCTGTTGAATGTTCTTAGTGAAGGACTTGTTTTGCTTGGGGTAACTGAGTAAGAAGGAAACTCCTTTCTTAAAAAGTGCTTTTGCTGCACCTCTGCTGATGTACCACATGGAAGCAACACCTCCAAACCTGCAGTTACCAGGTGCTGCCAAAGTCAGGTCGTGGGGCAGTGCCATCAGCAGATTGACAGCAGACAGGGAGAAATCTCTGGCTGGATTCTCTGCTGGAATGTGGGTAAAGCCCTTCAATTAACTTGTAGGAGCAAATAAGATATCTGAAGAATTTTCTGTGAATCTTAAGAGCTGTCGGGCTCTCTGAGTGTCTCTTTTGTGCAAGGGGAATTTGTGAGTTTTAGAAAAGAGCCTGTTTTTCCCATATTCTGTTTCTGTGCAGTTTGTAGCCCTGTGCAGACTGGGAACTGCTGACAAACTCTTGTTTTCTTTGTGTCCAGAGGTCTCAAACCAGTGCCTGATGAAGAGGTGATCGAACTCTACGGTGGGACACAGCACATCCCCCTGTACCAGATGAGTGACTTCTATGGCAAGGTATTTTGAGCCCTTGGCTGCTGTGATGCAGCAGCAGCTCTTTAACGGCGTGGAAAACAGAGTGGATTGTATGCACATGTAAATGACTCCAGCCTCCCTTGGAAAGGCTCGGTCCCCAGTGAGCTGCAGTGTGTGTTTTTGTTCTAGTGGGAATATGCCCCAGAGGTTATTTAGCAGTTTAGCATCTGAAAGACATCTGCAAAGCTTTCCTAAACACCAGGGCTGTTGGCCCGGAGCTGAATGGCTTTGAAGACAGAGAGATGTCCTCTGCTTCTTCCTTGGCCAAGTCTAGCTCCCAAGCTCTCAGGGCAGCCCCCAGTGCTGGTGCGTGCAGAGAGCTGAGCTGCCCGGGAGGGGGTCTGTGCGTGTAACAGCAGGGTGCTTGCAAAGCCCTTCTCTCCTTGACTTTGGGTAGGGGTTTTTAATTTCATGAAAAGGATCCCCCTCCAACATGCCTTCAGGCCTCCTCAGTGGATATTATTCATAGGGTTGGCATCCATGAGTGTTGTAAGGGGATAGTAAGGTACTGACACTGTCTGCAGGAGCTGTAGAAATCCTTTGGTTACCTGAACTAGAGGAAGTTAAGAGAGTTTTTTCTTCAAGTGTCTGGTGTGGTGCAGTGGGCAAGAGGCGCCTTCACATCCCCTTCCCTCAGAAATGCTTTGTCTCTTGCCCTTTGTAGCCTTAAGGAAGCTGGAAGGAGAAGGGCACACTTCCTCTGGTAATACCCCTCTGAGTCTGCTGTGTGAAGTCTCCAGCAAGGCCATGTCTTGATTTTTGTCTTTCTCTGGGGAACAATTAATCTGAGTGATTGCTTTCTGGATAAGTATATACTCTATTTAAAGCTCAGTGATGTTTCCAGCTATGAAATAGAATGTTTCTGTTTAGAACTTGATATCTGTCTGTAAACTGCACTCTGTTAGCCTCCCTCTGTGCAGCTCTCCTCACTCCTGGCAAACCTGGGATAATTTAATCTTTCTTTTTTAATAATAGTAAACACAAAATCTGATTTGAGTTGTGGCCTTCTGTAGGACCAGGTGCTCACACCAAGGTGCCTTTCAGTGCTGCTTGGTACATACCAGGTGCTTTGTTCTTTCCTGTAGCTGGTATTGAAAAATTCAGTATAACATTGGGGATAGCAACTTATTCTTTGTGAAGAGGTGAATCTCCTCTCCTAATAATGTAACGAACTCCATGAACTAATGGGTGGATCCCAAAGAGAACAAAAGTATTTACTACTAATGACATTTGCATCCAGCAATGTCTGCTCAACCTGTGCCACTGACACTTTAGTGGGAAAGCATCTGGGTTAGGGTGACTGCCAGTGTGGTGTGGAGTGAGCCTTTGACAGGATCTTGTCCTCTGCAGTCTGGCATGCTCATGCTGGTGTTGCTGTGTGGGTAACAGGAAGGTCTGCCAGGTCACTGATTCCAGGCAACAAGGCATGAGACAAGCTGAAGTGTGTGAATACTCTCCCTTAAGGGTTTTCTTGATCTGGCAGCCCAACACCTGCAGTAGGTGGGCACAGATCTTGCCCAGGGCTGGACACTGCAGCTGGTGTGGCTTTCACTGGCAGAACTCGTGATGGCCTGAGATGAAGGTGGAGAACTCATGTGGAAAAAGCATAAGTAGCAGTCTTGAAATACAGTCCAGTTTTCATCCTGAGTTGTGTCACTATGTCTGCCTAAGGAAGTCAAGGCCACTCAAGGGAATGGATGAGGCTGGACTTGCCTTGTAGGAAAATGACACAAGGCTCAAAAATTGAGGTTGCCAGGGTGTTACCAATGAGCATTTAACTGCATCCTCTGTGCTTAAGGTAGGACAGGTCATTGCTCTGCCGCACTCTGCTAAATCCCACACCTAGTTATTTCAGTGGGAATTACCTGTCTTTGTCCCTCTTGCTTCTTTCCCAGCACCCCTGAACAGGAAAAAAAGGTGAAGGCTGTTTTCAGGAAATTTTGGTTTTGCTAGTGGGGGAAATGTTCCCTTAGCAACCAGACATCAAAATGGACAGAAGTGTTGAAGGGATTCCATGAGTATCCCATAGCAGCACCACTGTGTGTGGCCCTTTGTGTTCTCTGCTGCTGTAGGTCAAGTTGTCCTATGCTGGATGAATGGAAACTGTGCAACCCTTAGCACACCAACCCTTAGCATACCTTTTGTTTGCAGCATTTTTTTGGTAGTACATCTCAGGCAAAATGCTGTTTGTTGTTCCTTTGCCCTTTTTACATTGTCCTTCCTGACCCCAATTTGTGTCGCCCCTTTAGACAGTGCTGCAGGGAATGCTGGTCCTGTGCCACCCTCACCCGGCCAGACAGGGTGGGAGGTGTTCTGCTGTTACATCCAGGCACAACAGGGCTTTGTCATTAAGGCAGTGTGTGCCCTGTCAGCCTCTACCATCTGTACCTTCTGTGGTCTGTTGGATGTTGCTTTCCTGTCTGTCTCTCACATAGCTACAGTAAAGGCCTTCTGGTGTGGGCCAGTGTCATCCCAGAGAGCTGAACTTCAGCTGTCAGTCCTTGCCCAAAGCTCACATGCACAGACATGATGTGATTTGCCAGGGCACTGCTGGGGACCACTGAGAGGGTTGTGCACTTCCCAGATTGCTTTCCATATTCCAGACCTTGATAGCTGTCCCCCTGTCTGATCTGGAACTTTTTCAATGAAAGGTGAAAAAACTGATCTCAGCTTCGTCTTGCCAGTGAGACTCACCATTGTCCTCTGCACGGGTGTTACATACATAATAAACAAGGTTTATTTTGCTGGAAGGCCTCCAGAGTTGGCTTTGGCCTGCTGATAGGTTTATGATTGATAGGCAATAACAATAGCAAATGTATGGGAGAGCTGCAGCCTTGCCTAATGCAAGGGGAGTTATTCCTTGGTCAGGATTTAATTGTCCATTTCTACTTGCCTACTGGGTGGGCTGAAGTTTTTTTCTTCTTTGTCTGGGTTTTCTGTAGTGACTCAAGTGCAGACAGGCATTGACAAATGGTTTGTTGGAGTGATTCTTAGGTTGCCTTGTGAAACCTCACGGGGATGTGGTTTCAGCAGCTTTGGTGCCCTGTGCCCAGTATCAAAGCCTGGTTTAGATGAGTAATGGGGCATCTTCAGCCAGGCCCATGGCTGCTCCTGTAGCAGAGTGTTGTCTGTTGGCATCTGTGTTAGTGCCAAGAGGCCAGGTGGGAAGCAGAGGGTGTGGAGTTGAAATAAGTGTCTAGGACTGACTCCCTGCTTCCTCCACCCCATGGTGTTAATGATGGTGGGCTTGTTTGATGATTTATGTGAAGGAGAAGCTTCTCTCTCGTCAAGTGTTAATGCACTAGCTTAGAATCATAGAAAGGATTGGGTTGGAAAAGCCCACTGAGATCATCAAGTCCAACTCTTGGGCCAGCACCAGTCCCTTTACCAGCCTTAGTGTTTGAGTTGAGAAGAGAGGGCTGCTTGCTGAGTTGCTGGGACTTTCCACACTGGGTTTTTCTTTTTGTTACCTGCAATGTCTTGCAGATGGTACTGGTTATATGAGTGTGTTTGTTGGCTTTGCTATTTTTTTAAGTATTTTAGTTTAATGTGTCTCTTTCTTTTTTTGCTTTCCAGGGCCCGTCACTTAAGCAGTTTATGGACATTTTTTCTCTTCCTGAGATGACGCTGCTCTCCTCAGTCATTGATTACTTCATAACTCATGGCATTGAGTTTGACCAGGTGCATCTCTACAAGGACATATCTGTAAGTAAAATGTCCATACCAGAGCTGTGAGCTCTGCAGCACCCAAACCCAGGGGGCTGGTAGTGAGCAGCCTGATAGGACAGCACTGCTGCCCCTTTAGATCAAAGCATTACCAGGGAATATTCAAAGCTGTGTTTTCAGGACATGCTTGGTTTCTGTCTGTCCTACAGAGCTGGTGTTGCTGTACATTATCTTGTGCAGGAGTGCCAAGGCTGGTTAGATTGAAGTTCCTTCTATGGGAAATAGGTCACTAAGTTTGTGTAAATGTTCTCTCCTTCTGCAGACTTTTAAAATACGTTTTCCTCTCAGTATCTCATTTTTCAAAGAAGCTTGTGGTCTGATGATGTACCAAACAACTTACTTATTCAGTGGTTGTTGTGAAACAACTGTCCTTGCCTGCTCTGAGAATCCACCTCTTCCCTTTGCAGCTGCAGAGTAGCCTGATCCTTTCAGGATGTTTTCCAGCGGGTGATTGTTGCTTTCATGAGTCACTTACTCCAAGGTGCTAAGTGGCACTTGAAAGGGCTGCGTGGGATTATCAGCATTGTTAGAGGAGATTGTCTGACTTCTTAGTTAATGCTGTAGACAAGATGTAAGTGCTTGAGTTTGCTGCTCTGTGTTGCTTGTGCTGACAGACAGCACATCTTCCAAGCCTTATTGCATTCCTTTTTTCACGGAGAAGGGATTTTGATTTGTGCCTTAAGGGAAGCTCAGGTTCATCCACTGGCTGTTGAGTCTGTGAGGGAAATGGAGCCCCGTGTCTGTGCTGCTGCTTTTGTGATAAGGATCCACCTGTCAGCAGGGCTGCAGCCAAGGATTGCAGCTTGTGTTCTGACCTGCTGGTGGTGCCTGATAGGAGCATGCTGGCCCCTTTCCCACAAAACCTTAACATGGTTCTAGGGTACTGGTTGTTGGTTTTGCTCTTGGGATGGGGAAAATGGGAAGAGAGGATACAGCTGAATGCTGAGGCTTTTTGTGAAAAGTGGTCTTCTGAGTCTTATTTTGAGGTTTGAGGTCAAAATGGATGTTTCTGATTGAAATCTAGAGAACAGGGGAATGACTGCTACAGCCCAATACACACTTTAATACAAGGCAAATGGTCTGGTTAATCATAGAATGGATTGGGTTGGAAAAGACCTCCGAGATCATCAAGTCCAACCCTTGGGCCAACTCCACTCCCTTTACCAGATCATGGCACTCAGTGCCACGGCCAAGCTCACTTGAAAAACCTCCAGGGATGGGGAATCCACCCCCTCTCTGGGCAGCCCATTCCAATGCCTAAGCACTCTCTCTGCAAAGAAGTTTTTTCTGCTCTCCAACTTCAATTTCCCCTGGCAGAGCTTGAGCCCCCTGTGCCCCCTTGTCCTATTGCTGAGTGCCTGGGAGAAGAGACCAACCCCCACCTGGCCAGAACTTCCCTTCAGGTAGTTCTAGACAGTGCTGAGGTCACCTCTGAGCCTCCTCTTCTCCAGGCTAAACATCCCCAGCTCCCTCAGCGTCTCCCCACAGCACTTGTGCTCCAGTCCCTTCAGAGTGCTGATGCTGACTTGGTCTTCACATCCTTTGCTGAGGGATGTGGTTATCCCTGAGGAGTCACTGAGGCAGGCAGAGAGGGGAGCTATGACAGAAAATCTGTGCCAGGGCCTGAAATCTGCACAGTCAAATAAGGGTGTGCCCTGTGCTCTCATGAGAGGAGTTCTTGCTTTTTTTGTACAGTGAGGATAAACAAACATTTTTGCCAAACTTATCCCTTTGCAGTAACCCTGGGCAAGTGGTTTGTGGCCATGAGCAGAGATCCCTCTGTGCCCACAGGCAGGTGTCCCAGAGGGTTGCACAGCCCCTGCTGTAGGTGCAGCACTGGCTCACAGTGGGTTAAGATGTGTCTAAACCTGACACCCTTCTGTAACTCTCAGGGGTACTGCTGGTGCAGGGCTGTGTGTTTGGAGCAGGTTCAGTGCTACAAACACTGTGCTGAGTCAAAAGGGCAGCCCCTGAGGTCGTGGCAAAGGCTGGAGCTGACGTGCAATCCAAGCAGTCCCGTCACACCAGTTTGGTCACTTCGCATTTTTAAGAAAGAACATACAGTTTACCCTGCTTGCCTTTGGAGGAGTTTCTTTGAACCCTGTTTGATACCTCCTGAGGCTACCAAGATTCTACCTGTAGGAACCTTAAGGATCTTCCTTTTTCCCCCCGCTTCTTTTGCTTTTTGAGTGGCAAGGGTTTAGGGAAAGAGCAGACTTGAATTTCTTTCTCCTCTGCAAAGGTAGTTTTGACACAAATCCAAAGAGTTGCTTGCTTTCAGTGCCAGTGCTGCTTAAGACAAAGTTATTTTCTTGTTAAAGCTCTTGCTTTTTGTTCAGATTCTTTCCAATAAGGCAATGAGATATGACCTCTGCCTTTTCACCATTTCAATCCACATGGTGACAAGAGACTCCTAAAACTCTGCTTTGAAGTGGTAATGCCTCCTCCTTCATCCCTGTCTAAGTTTTAAGCTCTGGTTTTCTCACAGCTTTGCAGGAAATTATTTTTTGAGGTCCTGAGCAGGTTTCCCCAGCGCTACGAGGTGACTCTGTGGTGGTGTGGGCAAGTGTGTAGCAATGTCAGTGGTGAGTGTGGGACTGCAGCCTGAAAGGGCAGTTCCTGAAGGGGCACACAGCGTGTGACAGGGATTTAGGGGTCCTGGGGAAAGGCAGCATTTGTTTACCTCCCTAAGTTGTCAGAGATGAAAACAGTGCTGTTAAAACAAGCATTAGCATGTGCAAACACTGCAAACTGTGTTGCTGCTCTGGAAATGGTTTTGTGTGTCTGGCATGTCTCGTTGGATGGAGACTTGGGCAAATCTCAGTTGGGTGTGTCCAAAAATGTGTTGCATCTTGGCCTTGGGCCTGGAAATTAGAAGATACTTGGATACCCTTGACAACATCTGTTTTAACTTGCCTCCCTCCCTGCTGTGCTTTGTGCCACCCTCCTGGTGGAACCTTCTGCTCTGCCTGTGCCCATTGGCCACCCAGGACTGGGAGCTGTGGCACTCCTTGGCTTCTGGGAAGCCTTTTGGAATCACATAAGCTCTGCTCTGCTGCCCTTCACCTCAGCCACACTCCTTTGGGTCACATCTGGCAGAGCTTCCACAGGCACAGGGAGGAAGCAAAGCCAGTGTCTGGGCCAGTACAGTTTGGGGACAGTAAATGGTTTTGGAGTTGCACAGTCTTTATTGCTTTGGTGCCAGTGTGTTTGCATATGCTGGTTTCCAGGAGCAGGAAGGAGTTTGTGCTTTCATTGATAAGCTTTGAGGCTTTCCCCCTTGTACTGCATCAGCTGAGCCAGCACAGTGTTCTTCTTTTGGCAGGTTGGTGAGCCTTGCTGGGTGAGCTCTGCTGCTTGGCACTGCTGGAGCTCTTGTTCATTCAGCAGGCAGGGGGTGTAGCATTACTCTGTTGGCCCTCAGAGGTCACAGTAGGTTTGCATGCTGGGAAACAGCAATGCTGGATGTAAAACTGAAACTTCTCCTCTGCCCTTTTCTTTAGGATGCAATTAGAGATGTTCATGTGAAGGGAGTGATGTACAAATGGATTGAAAAAGATATGGGTGAGTTAAATAGAGCTCTGGTGCTAAATCTGTTTTGATGTGTCTCATATTATGGGTGTTTTGGATAAGGTGACTGTTGGCCCTACACAGTCACAGGAGTCAGGGGAACAGAATTGACTGAAATACTTGATTGTGCCACGCCTGGAGGCAGCTGAGGGTAGGGTGGCATTCAAAACCAAGTAGCATTTAGGGGCAGGTGGGGGATCTGTTTTAATGGAGGAAACAGCTGGTGTTTCATAGAATCACAGAATCATGAAATCAATTGGGTTGGAAAATACCTCCGAGATCATCAAGTCCAACCCTTGGGCCAACTCCAGTCCCTTTACCAGATCATGGCACTCAGTGCCACGGCCAAGCTCACTTGAAAACCCTCCAGGGATGGGGAATCCACCCCCTCTTTGGGCAGCCCAGTCCAATGCCTGAGCGCTCTCTCTGGGAAGAATTTTTTTCTGCTCTCCAACTTCAATTTCCCCTGGCAGAGCTTGAGCCCGTGCCCCCTTGTCCTATTGCTGAGTGCCTGTTTTCCTTCAGCCTGAAAATGAGGGATGATGGTCCTTGGCATGATGTGGACATGCAAAGGCATCACCTGGGAAGGCTTCCTGGTCATTCAGGGCAAAGGGAGCTTCTGGGAGCAACATTGCCTGGAGGGGCACAGGGGCTGGGTTTGATTTTATAGAAATATGGTCATGATTTCAGCCAAAATGTTTTGACTGATGCTGTTTCATTCCACTATAGAACAGTATATTCTGCATGGGGATGAAATCTACGCTGTGCTGAACCGCCTGGTGAACCACAAGAAGAAACTCTTCCTCATCACAAACAGTCCCTTTAGCTTTGTGTGAGTACCATTATCATACATGGACAGGTCTCTGTGGCTCAGCAAGGGCTGTGCAGGGCAGTCCCTCCTCGGGGCACCTGGATGTTGTAGAGTGGAGGGGTTTGTGGCATAGCCAGGAGAGCTCTCTGGGAACTGGTTGTGGTGAATGTTGCACCCCACAGTGCTCTCCACAGCGTTCCACAATGTATCAGGTCATACTCTGTGCCTAAAAGTCAATTTCACATGCAGCAAAACCCAGGAGAAGTTCTTAAGAAAAGACAAGAGCAACAAAGCAAAAAGAAAACTTTTTAAATCAAATGGTGTGACACTGCTCTTAAGTTTTGGAGTTTTTTCTATTTTACTCAATAACTAATTCATCAGAAGAAAACTTGATCAAAGCTACCACATACTACTCTTACTCAAAAGGATTGTCCAAAGATCATCTATCCTGTTTAACAGCAGTCACTTCAGTAATGAATTAACTGCAATGTAGCTTACACACAATTGAATTGGTCAATGCATTAAGCATAATTAATCTGTGATGTGAAACTTCAACTGTTATCCAAAATTCGTGTCAGCTCTTTTGTTTTGAGAGCTGTGGTGCCACACGGGGGTTTTTTTTCAAGAAAATACAAGGCTGTGGCTGACCACAACAGTACAGAGCAGACACTCTGTATTACCTCTAGCAGTCCTTGCTGCATCACAGACTTCCCTGGACTTGCCTGGTGCAGGACACCTTGAAACAAAGCACAACATCAGTTCTTCATGCAATGAGACAGCCTTGTGGGGGTTCACAAATCTGTGCTTTCTTCTCTGTTACTGAAACGAGAGTAAATTTAGGCCAGACTGTTTTAAAGATGCAATGTTGGGTGAAAAAGAGTACTGGATCTGTTAATTGTTCTGTTCCTTTGCCCTCAGGGACAAAGGAATGAAACACATGGTTGGCAAGAACTGGCGGGACTTATTCGACATGGTCATTGTGCAGGCTGACAAGCCCAACTTCTTCACGGACCGCCGCAAGTACGTGTGCAGGGGCTGTGGTGTATGGGCCCCTCCCTGGAGCACAGAGCTCCTCCTGCCTGTCCAGGGAGCAGGGCTGGGCTCAGCATGGTGTGGGCTCAGGAGTGTCCCCTCAGGTGCTCTCTGGGGACATAGACATTGCCCAGTCTGGGAACAAGTGGAGAGCATGTATAGAGCCATGCAGAAAGTTTGTCTCTAAACCTGGCTGTTTTGTCATAAGTTTTGTCATGGTCTGGATTGCATTTGGATTTTTAGGGGCAATAATATATTTAATTCCTTAGTGTAGCAACAGAAAAATCACAAGTGAACAATTCTATGTAAGATCCTGTAAGACTGAAGGCAGCTTGCACAAACCCTGTGAGACTTAGCTATCAGCTAAGAAGCATCAAGGAGCTCAGCTGCTGCTGGCTGATAGGGAGAAGGTTACTCCCCAGGAATTCACATAGTAGGTTCTCCCAGAACTCTGCAGGTGCATGAAAACCACCAAGATAAAATAATATAAACACTGGACTTGTGAGATACAGATTTTAACCAATTAAAGGTTCTAGTGTGGTGGTGTGAGGCTCTTTTTAGCCAATAAGCTGTAGTTCTAACCCTATATAAACTGTGTGCTGTGTGTAATAAAAGGTCTTCCCTTTAAACCTCATAGGCTTGTTGGGTGAAGTCCTTTCTCTCTGCAGAAAGTTATTTACTTTACCTTAGAAAGAAGAGAGGAGTGGAATGGTGTGCATGCGAGCTGGCTGTTTCTTGGCTCTAGGTCTAGAGAATATGACAAAATCTTTCCTTTTCCTGTTCCCCAAGCAAGTATCAGTGTGGTTTGTTTTTTGAGGGTTTTGTTTAGTTACTGGATTCATAGTGTTTGGTAATTGGCAGCTCTGGAAGCCTTTGTACGTGGCAGCTGGTTTTGTGGTCAGTTAGGGGCTGCCAAGGGACTAGTTGATAGACAGGCTGCTGTCCTCACTTTGCTCCTTGGATTCTTTGCTTTGGGAACTTGTGTCTGCTTTGTTTCTTCAACTTATAACTGACCAGAAATTACTGCCCTTAAGGGATCAGTCTGTTCTTTTCTTTGTATTTTCCACCCCTATTTCCCAGGCCACTGTCATAAACAGGAGTATGAGGTTCTATAAGCTGTGCTGACCTGGTAAAGATTTTCTTCATGGGCTGCAGGTGAACTGTCTCACAAACACATGGAGTGATGCATGGAGTGATGATGACCTGGCCCTCTAGGACATAAAACCTGTGGCTGCCAAGTACCTTAGATCCGCCTGTGGGCCATGGAATGACATGGCAAGCCCTGAGGAATAACAGGAGCCAGCTCGGGCCAGCTGCTGAGTTCAGCATGGGCACCGCCTTCCACCCGCTCTGCAGACTTGTTGTATCCTACTAGGACATTGCACAGCCTTGGCTGGGCTGGGGTGCAGCCAGGTTGGAACAGGACACAAAGTGGTTCAGGGCAAAGCCTTCTTGGCCTTAGCATTTCAGAGGGAGCCTTATGTATTAGTATTTTCCTCCCTTCTGTATGTGAAAAGCAAGAAGAGGTGTGAGGGATTTTGACATGAAATGGTTACAGTCAATGGAAGTGTTTTGAAAAGATACTTCTCTTTCACACTTTCTCTTCCCCTGAGAAAATAGTTCAGAAGGCCCAGAAGGTCACTTAGAGCTCATGTGGAGCTTTTATTTCAAGTTGTTACATAGGTGGTAAACAAGTTCCCTCATTCAAATGTTCTGGTTGCTGGGTAACAGTCACCAATAATCAAAAGGAGTTGACATCTCTCCCCTTTTTTCCCTAGACCTTTTCGAAAATTGGATGATAAAGGCTCACTGCAGTGGGACAAAATAAACCAGCTGGAGAAAGGAAAGATCTACAAAGAGGTGAAGTGAATGGGTGCATAAGGGGTGTGAAGCAAGAGTCTGAAATGATGGGGCTTACAAGACCCATGTTGGTTTTGGACATCATTGGAAAACCTGCAAATCTGCTTAGTCAGGGTGTGGGGAAATGATGGCCTCCCCTGTAGGGCACTTGTGCATGTCTGGATGTTTGAAAAGTGAAAACCAAAAGTCCTTGGAAAGAGCACATGTGTAGTTAGAGGGTGTTTGTAGGAAGCCACGCTCTGGCTCTGTGCTGCACTGGCTGGGGGCAGTGGGAGGCCCCTCTGGTCCCTGGGAGCTTTCCCTGGCCTGGTAGGACACTATCTCTTGGGGTGCCTTCGGCATGGGCTTGGCATTAGGGATGGGGAGACTGGGACAAGGGGGGAAAAGCAGAGCAGGGCCAGGTAACTGAGGCTGTGGAGTGCTTGCCTTTCTGCCCAAGGAAACCTGTGCTGAGTTATCTCTGCCAGACTGAGTTTTTCCCTCCTGCTGCTCTGTTTCTATGAGATGGGGTGGTGGGGAAACATCCTTTCCCAGTGTAGCAGGGGCAGTGAATGTCCCTGCCCCCATGGACAGTGAAACCTTCGTCCTGGGAGCTCATTTTCCTGCAAGGCCAACAGTGCAGTTTTCCTTTGGCTCTTCTGATGTCCTGGTCCTGAAACTCTTGTCCTGGAGGGGCTCCCAAGAGTGTAGTAGTTCCAGCTAAGAAGGCACAGCTCTCTGAAATCTGATGTGTATGCAAAGATCTTCCACACCTCACTCCAAATTGTCCTCCATTAGGTTGGCAAACGTGGACTTGTAAGAGGGAATAGAGAAGCAGTGGTGATCACTCAGGGTAGAAAGCCTGGCTCCTGATGCTCCCCTTCCTCGTCGGGAGGACAAGCTGTGACTCTGGTGACCTTGCTGCCCTGGGTGTTGTCCTTGCAGCTTGTCTGTCCCCTGAGACAAGCTGCCTCTGGCTTTAGGACAGTTTGTTCTTGGTTATGTGAGCTGTCTGATCCCACGGGAAGAAACAGTGGGATCGCAGTTAAGTAGCTGGGACCTGACCTGTGGTGGAAAAGTGGGTCATGTCCTTGAGTGGAGTTGTTGGGAAGCCTCTGGCCTTTTTGGTGTGTCTGCCAAAGCACTGGGATGGTGTCCCTTCCTCTGCCAGGAACTGGGAACATGCGAGTAGAGCTCATTCCCAGTGGGTTAGCAGCTCCCTCAGGAGAAAAGGTGCACCTGAGCCTTTTCTTTCTAGAGTTAATTGCTGAATTAAATCCTGCTCTTGACCACCTATATCTTGTGGCCACAGGTTGCTCACCCACATGAATGGTGCAGTGAGGAAGGGATGACATGAGGGAGGAAGGAGGGATGGGGTAGGATTTTGTTCTCCTCTTCAGTTCTCCTCCAACCATGACGTTCATCCGACTACATCAAGGTTGTTGCCTAACTGTGGTTCTTGGGATGTGACAGAGTGTGTATCCTGGTTGTAGCCCACCCTGTCTCCAGACTTCTGGATTCTTGGAGTGCTACAATATGCTTATTTCTGGCAAGTGTTAGTGGCCATGGACCTTTGCTGTGCTGGTGGTGTTGCCAGAGGCCTCTGAGCTGCTCCTGTTCTTGGAGCATGGCTGTATGCCTTTTTTTTGCTGTGGGTATCCCAGAAATGGGACCTCAAGGATTGGGGGTTTGCCCTGGGGACTGGGAAGTTCAAGTGATGCCCTCTAGTCCCTGTTCCAATAGATGTGGTGTTTTGTCTTCATGGCACTTACGTCCTCCCATCCCTCCCTGGCCTGCTCTCTCAGGAGGGGAGGAGGACACACAGACCCTGGAGGTCACCTAACAGGTCTGTGGCTCAGTGGAGCTCCAAGCACAAGGTTCCTGGCTGTCAGGTCCACTGCTGTTTGAAGTGACTGGAGCACAGCAAAAGGACTATCCTTCTCCCAAGGCTGTGGTCTGTTTCCCTGCTCTGCCAGTGGATTCCTGAGCAACCCTCAAGTGAGCAACAGCAATGTCATGTCCAAGAAATGCAGAGGCCTCTCCAGTGCTGTGTTTCTGTGCTGTTCAGGGAAGTCTGCTGAGCTCCAGGGATGCTCCAGCAGCAGGAGGCCCAGCACCCCGGGTCTGGGCACCCTTGGCCATGCACACAACTGCCAGAGGCCAAATGCTGTCGCCTGCTGTGGGAGCTGCCCTGTGTTTGGGGGTTTCTGTCCAAGCTCTCTCCTGGTGCTGGCTGGAGGGATTGCTGCTGAGTGGCTGCATATTTGCACTGACTGCTTGGGCTGCTCTGCTGGCACTGATGGAGCCTCTTCCTTTCCTAGTGGGTTTTGTTTCTGTTGTGGACTCACATGGAAAACTTGTGTGGAAATCGAAGGGCAGTCCCTGAAGTCTCCTCTGTGTCTGGATGAATGCTTGGAAAGCCTGAAAAGCTGCTCAGGGCTGTGCTTAAGCTGGTGCTTTGGGGTTTGGTTTTACTTAGCTGTGAATCTGTGCAAGCTGCCTGACTTGTTGGCTTGGTTAAATGATTCCTGAACATGTGGGTATTGCTTGTCATTGGGATTGGGATGGGGGTCAGTGATGTAGAACAGCCTCAAGTGCTCCTGACTCTGAAAGCCTTCCCTGACAGTGTTGACCTTACCTGTGCTGCACTCTGTGAGGTGCATTATCACCTGAGCCCAACAACTTCTAAACCCAGAACACATGGGGTTCTTTCTGCCCATCCTCAGGCTTTGCTAGTTTAGGTGTCTCATGGCCTCTAGACTGGCTCCTCTTGTTGCCTTTTTAGTCCATGTTGTTCTCTTGACTTGCTGTGCCCTTGAGTGCAAAATTTCCCCTGAACTGCCTCTTTGTAAAAACTCTTTGGAAGAGTTTTTGCCTTTTTCTGTAGCCTGAGAAAAGCTGAGGGATGTACAGGGGTGTTGTCCCATGGGAAGCAAAGTGGGGAAGGCCAGAAACCTTTGGGTGTAGATGGTGGGGCAGGGAGTAGGTTGATACCCCTGAGAGTGCTCACAGCTGCATGTGGTAAGGTGACCTGTAACCATGTTTCTCTCTGTATTCCTGTCACTTGCAGGGTAACCTCTTTGATTTCCTGAGGCTGACGGGCTGGCGTGGGTCCAAAGTGCTCTACTTTGGTGACCATCTGTACAGTGACCTGGCGGTGAGTGAGATGTCTCTGCTCTCCAGTGAGGCAGAGAAAGCCCCTGTGGCTGCAGCTGGGTTGGAGATAGGGCAGGGCACGGTCTGACTGCTCAGGTCTGTGCTGTGCTGGGTGCTCTGCAGGCTGTGGGGGCACAGCCAGGACACACAAGCTTTCCCTTGCTGTCAGGCAGAGGCAAGCTCCACATTTCTGGGTGCTTCACAGCTGATCCTGCTGGCCAGGAGATGGTTGCTACTGGCATGGGCCATGGATGGCTGTCCCCTGAGAATCCAAACTGGGAACAAGATCACTCTTCTAGGAACCAGGGTTGTGTTTGGCCTTCAGGCTTTATGTTGAATTCTTGGTTGTTTTCTCACCCTGACCTCCAGGACCTCATGCTGCGTCATGGCTGGAGGACTGGAGCCATCGTTCCGGAACTGGAGACGGAGATCCGGATCATAAACACAGAGCAGTACATGCACTCCCTGACCTGGCAGCAGGCTCTGACAGGACTGCTGGAGAGAATGCAGGTAAACAGCTCCTGGCTGAGCAGGACACGTCATGTGCTGACTTCTGAGTCTGCATTTTGGGCTTAACAAGGGAATGGGGGGATGTACCATCTTGCCTAGTTCTCAAAGGTTCCTCATCCTCCTCCTGGTGCAGTGGGCTCTGGGCTTGTGAGTTACAGTGGGAACTGGGGGGAGCTGAGGTATGGCCTGAAGGAATAATGTACTTGGTGCTTTCTGCTGCTGTCTCTGCAGATGTATCAGGATGCAGAGTCGAAGCAAGTATTGCTGGAGTGGATGAAGGAGCGACAGGAGATCAGGTGAGACCTTTTACCCCCTCACTCATGAGGTCTCTCAGACCTGCACTGGGTCTGATTTGTAAACTGCTTTGGGGACAGTGGTGCTGCAGCTGTTGGATTCTTGTCCTCACTGGTGTCACTTGCCTCGGGGTGGGAGGGATGCAGCAGTGCAGGCTGGACTGGTTTGAAGGCAGGGTGAGAAAGGGGAGCACTGGGAGGGAGGGGTTGCAGGGCTGTCTGCTACTGCTGCTCCTGGCACTGCCCATAACAGGCAGGGTAACAAGGCAGAGTAAGAGTGCATTGAATACTCATCACAGTCCCCCTGCACAAGGACGGGTTTGCATCACAGCCTGGGGGGAGGGCATTGAGGGTAAACCCCTAATGCTTCTGGAGTGAGGTGGCCCAGGGATAAGGGAGTGGAGGGGGAAGAATCTGTGACCACAGTTTTATCTACAGAACACCACCTCTTTCCTCTCAGGTCTCTGACAAAGAACCTGTTCAACCCCCAGTTTGGGAGCATCTTCCGCACCTTCCACAACCCCACATACTTCTCTCGCCGGCTGGTGCGCTTCTCTGACATCTACATGGCCTCCATCAGCTGCCTGCTCAACTACGACGTGAACTTCACCTTCTACCCGCGGCGCACGCCGCTGCAGCACGAGGCTCCGCTGTGGATGGACCAGCTCTGCACGGGCTGCATGAAAACTCCGTTCCTGGAGGAGATGGTGCACATCCGCTGAGGGGCGGGCAGAGCAGCAGCAGCACAGCCGGGCCTGCCCCGGGCCGGGCGGCGGCAGCACCGCTGTCCACCACTAAAGGGCGTTTCACACTTGCGTGCGTGTGTAGATGGTGTGTTTATTTTCTTCCCCTCACTGGCTCCATCCCTTTCCCTGAGGTGCGTTGTAGCCTGCACAGACGCTGGGTGCGTGTTCTGGGCAGTAAGGGAGCAGCAGGAGCCCTCTCTAGGAGTAGGTGAGATGGGGAACCAGTGCTGGTGGTGGACACAGCCACTCCCAGCTCTGTGCCCAGGGAAGTGGCTCAGACATGGAGCCCCACGTCTCCAGTGCTTGGTGAGTGCAACCCACAGGAGGGTGACAAGGTAGGAGAGGCTGTAGCTGCCCAGATACCCAGGGACTGCAGTGTGAGTCATTGTGCAGGTGGACAGGGAGGAGTCAGGGCTGCCAGCTGGGCAACCACTACAGCCCAGCATGGATGACAAAGCACCAGCAGTGTTACCCATCCAGCACTGGTACCAGCAGCCCTCAGCCCACTCCTGGTATTCCCAAGCTGGTCTGTCCAGCTGGGGATTGTGGCAGGGAACTTTCAGGTAACTGTGCAGGATGTGCAAGCTCTGGGTGTGGGAGTAGGTCACAGGGAATCAGGGTAAGGGGTGAGTGATACACCTGGTTTCTGAGTGAGCTCAGGGCCGTGCACTGTCTGTATTTTTGGTTTGGTGCCATGTGCCATCAGCACTTTGGCAACTGCTGTGGTGTGGTCTGTTTTGAGTTGCAGAGGGATGTGTTCAGGGAAGGTGCAGGGGGGCGGAGAGGTTATGGCCTTCCCCTGTTGGCTGAGATGTGGCCTAAGGTGGATGGAGGGGCTGCTCAGGATGTCCAAGCAGGGTGCAAGTGTGAAGTGCTGCTGGGTGTGGTGGGTCAGACAGAGGCTTGTGGCCATGCAAAGCCCTCTGCTGCCTCTTCAGGACAGGTGCTAATTGTGATGTTAGAACATACAGGATGAGACAAGGGTGACAGGCTGGAGGCCCAGATAGGTGAGAGCTGCTCTAGGCTGTGAGGTGCAGAAAGTGGACTCTTCACCTGGCTCAGGGCTTTGCTGGTTGTGGCTGCCTTCAGACTGCCCCAGGGCCAGGCAGGGCAGTGGGAGAGGGGTAGAGGGGCAGCTGAGGAGGGGGGAGGGTTTGTGCCACTCTGATGCCAGTTGGCCCTGGCAAACAGGAGAACATTTTACCACCAGAAAGCTTGTTGGTTTGTGGGAAATGATGGCTATAGGATGAAGGGGTGGAGGTGTTGGCTGACCTAGTCCTCCTTCTCCTCCTCTTCCTCCCCTCCACTGCTGCACCAGTTGCAGATGGCAACAAGGGTGACAATGCCAGGGCTGACAGTGCAGGGCAGTTGGTGTTGAGGTGACAGGAAGGAGAGAGGGAACAGAGAATGAATGGAGACACTTTTTGTGCTGAGCCTGGTAGTGAGCAGGCAAGGAAATGGGTAATGCAGAGTGTCAGTGCAGCAGGTAATAAGGGCTGTGGGTTTGGGGGGCAGCACCAGTGGCTTGTGAGCACTGGGCTGAGGTGATTGCTGGGTGGTGTCAGTGCAGAGGCAGCCAGGGAGAGGAACCAGGTCGGTGTGGAGGGCCCTCTGCCTGGAGCTCAGACTCAGAGAAAGGCGCTGAAGTAGAAGGTGTGCCAGCAACCCTCAGTGAGAGTCTCACACACACACATACAGAGGTCTCTTCTCCTGCCCGTTCCTCCCCGGTGCTGTGCCAGGCTGGCCTGTCAGTGTGGCACTCGTGTTTCACTGCCTTGTCTCTGTGCCACGTTCACGATGCCTTGCTTTCGACTCAGGGGCCTGGACAATCACTATTAACGTGGCTGCTCTAATCAAACACCTGTAGTAGGTGCATGTGGCATTTGTGTGTAGCCCAATAAACGTCTGCAGCATGTGTAACTAACCGACTAACCAGCTCACTGTGGGGCAGCTGGGTGGGGCCAGCGGGTGTGGCCTCGTACCTGTCGGTGGGACAGGGTGAGGGTACAGGAGCCAGGGCTGCTGTGCCCCGGGGGCGGC
>VWZD01004066.1:0-30949 GCA_013396695.1 Sakesphorus luctuosus | reverse complement strand
GCGCGATTGGCTTGGGGGGGCACGAGCCGCCCACCTAACCCCGACCGCTCCGGGACGCCGGCCCGGGACCCCGCTCCATCCTCCGCCCGCTCCTTCCTCCGGCACGTACCTGGAAATACCCGAACTGCCCCTGCTGCCGCCGCCTCCTCACGCAGTAGAACGCCGCACCGGCCCCCGCGCCCAGCGCCAGCGCGAACCCGAGCGCCGACAGCGTCCCCGCGGCCACCGAGCCTGAGCCCCGCGCCGAGCCGTTCACCTGCCCGGGAACAGCCGCCTCCGTCAGACCCTGCCCGGCGCGGCACAGGCAGCACATCCAACATGGGCCACACCAGAGCGCAGGGGATGACTTGGTGACCTCATCCCTGTTCCCAGACCTGCTGCCAGCTGCTCCAGCACCGTCCTCCCCGTTCATGCCCTGGGACTCACCTGACCAAGGTGAACGACAGGTGGTGGGATCCTCAGGGGCTCTGCAATCGCGTGAATGATGCCGTTGAAAGCTATGATGTCCCACTCCACAATCATCGTGTCATTGATCCCCTTGGCATCCTACAGCACAGGATACAGATGATGGCACCTGGCCACAAAGCCTCCCCCTTTGTTCCCTGTCTCAGAAGACATTTGGTGAAAACTTGTGGGTTTGTTTTTTGCCTTCTTCTGGGGTTAAACCTACTGATTTCTCTGTACTGTTGCCCACTGGGAGGTCTGATACGTGGAGGTCATATCCTGACTGGGATGGGATGATGGTGCCTGTTGTGAGGTTGAAGCTGAAGAGGACTACATTGCTGGATGACACGTGGAGCTTCAGTTCTTCTCCTGTCAGAGTCTGAAAATGAAACAGTGTCCAGGGATGAGAAACAGCTGAGCTGGTCTTAACCCCTTCCCTGCTGCTGTGCAGTGCCCCTGGCCTAGCCCAGACTTCATGGCCACAGGCAGCTCTATTTGTGGACAACATGGCTCAGGACTACTATGCAGAGTGGGGGGATTTGCCATCCTTAGGAATTGTTAAAGATCAGCTGGAAAGGCTCTGAGCAATTTGACCTGAATGGGTCTTCTGAAGGAGTGGTTGGACTGGAGACTGCCTGTGGTCCCCTCTGACCCATATTCCCCAGACTATTTCCCACCATCATGCAGCTTTGGCAACACCTGCTCTCCTCTGGGGCTCTGATAGTTCATCCCATGCATTTGAGTGGCTGCTCATCCCTGCTTGCTTACCTCATTGTCTGCAAAGCCAGAATTCAGAGGGACAAAGAGAGTTTTGGGAGCAGAGTCATCAGACAAATACATGAAAAAATCCAGTCCTTCTTCTGTGTCATTGGCAAAATTGAGCAACATCTGGAAAAGACAGGAGATGTTCCCCATCAGCACCCTGCTGGCAATGCAATGCCGTTACCTTCCCCAGCCCAGGGACAGCCCCCAGCCCTGGAAAGGAAACCCCTCGCTGTTTGTACTCTCTACCCACACATAGACCAAACCACCACTCCTCCCTCTCATGGCTCATCCCTCCCTTGGCCTTGTTGCCAGCTGTGGCTCCTGAAGAGGCAGGGGAGTGTCCCTTACGGAATAGAAGGTGGAGAAGCGGTCGGTGTCTGCGAGTACATCGGGGAGTTTCCCACTGCACCAGTACCCATCTCCCACGAACCCATCACGGCAGGTGCAAGTCAGATCTGCAAAGGAGAACCAAGATGTGGCTTGACTCACCAGTGTTGGTTACACCAACCAGCCCACCCTTAACTTCTGGATACTGCTCAGCATGTTCCCTGAGGGCATGGGGAGAGGGGATGTGCCTGCCCGTGCCTCATGCTCCAAGGGCAGTTCTCTGCCTGCTGCTATGACAGCTCTTGTGCCCAACAAGACTGTCCCCAGGCAATGTGCTGGTGCCACTCACCCTTCTCCCGGTAGCAGAAGGCATCCCAGGTTTCGCTCAGGTTGCTTCGGGTGCCATAGTCCACAATGCCCACATGGTTGGACCCACAGCTGGGGTTGGGGTAGGCCGTGGGGTATCCAGCTGTGCCATTGTCCAGCCAACCCACCAAGCACAGATGGAATCCCATCTACCAGAGGAAAATCAATGATCAGATTAAAAATGATATCTCTTGCCCAGTTTTTTGCCCCGATGCACATTCCTGTTGTGCAGCCTTATCCAACAGCCCCCCAGCACCCAAAGGGTTGGGCACTGCCACAGATCCCACCCCAGTGTGACTGGAAGCCCCTCCAGCCCTCCTGGCTTCATGGTTGTAGATGGAACAAACAGGGCCTGGCTGAGGGCATGAGGGGCCACCCACCCTTGACACCCAGGGAGAAGCACTGCCTGTCCCAGCCCCACAGAGCAACAGAGCCAGCCCTGCCCTGACCTGCTGTGCCGCTGAGAGCTGCCGGAACGTGGCCAGGGAAGCTCCTTCTGCAGCACAGGCCTCCTGAGCCTGCTCGTAAGTGAAGTCGTACTTTCTTCGGGGTGACTGCAGGTGAAACACGCCCATAGTCTTATCTGCAAAACACCAAGGCCTGGGAGCATCAGCACAGCAAAGGCTGGGCCACCTGCGTGGGTCCCTGTGTGAGCACAGGCAGCAGTGCTGGTGGAGGCTGGCGTGTGGACAAGGCACAAGTGAGGGAGAGGCTTCCTCTGAGCTTCTCGCCCTCTACAGCAGAGTTGGTGCTTCCTGGCAGTGCAGCCCACCAGAGGTCATCACATGTGAGCAGACAAGGATGGCTTGTTCCCTCCATGTGACGTTAGGGAAAAGGGGAACGTCCCCATTCCCTTGTCCACCCCACCCTACAGTTCTCTTGAGGGATGTCCCAGCCAGAAGGTGAAGGAAGAGGGAGCGTGACCTCTCCATGGAACACCATGTGAGGTTGAGCACACTCACCATGGAAGTGCAGGTCGGTGCAGATGGCCTCCCGGTGGCACTGCCCGTTGTCCCCCAGGCACCGGTCCGTGGGGGGCACAACCTCTTCCAGGCACTGGATCCCGTCACCGACATAGCCCTGCTTGCACTCGCAGCGCCGCTCGTTCTGCAGCAGAAGGGAAGGGTGGCATTTGTGTGAGTGCAAACACAGATGCCAGCTGGGAACCTTGTATCCCTGTGAAGGTGGGAATGAGCCTTCAGAAAGTCTCTACAGCCTGCCAGGACTCTGACAGAGCTATGAAAGGCCACACGGGCTCTTTCCTACTCCCACACCCTGAAAATGTCACACTGTCCCCTTGTCACATGCTGAGCTGAGACATGAGGTACATGGCTCCTGATTCTTGCACTACATCATGATCCCAGTCCCTTCTTCTGGCCTGCAGTGATTTGCTTTGGTTCCTCTGCAAAAATGGCCAGCATTGTCCTTGAGGGACCATCCCAGATTCCCCTAAACCGCCCAGGAATGCCACAACTGACACATGTTATGCCCCTTAGACAAGAGGAATAGACTAATGGCCTCAGCCAAAACTCCCAGGACCATCCCCACAGCCAGGGAGAAGTGCAGACCAAGCCCTTGTGGAGTGTAAGGACCTGCAGGACAAGCACAGCAGCTGAGGGACCAGAGAGGAGGGGCAGGGGACTGTAGTAGGGGGACACTGTCACATCCCTGTCCTCCAGCACCCTGAAGCATCCCAGGGCTGTCCAGCAGATGTCCCCAGCGCAGGGACACACTCACCGGCCCGGTGCTGATGCAGGAGGCGTGCTCGCTGCAGTCCCCGTTCCTGCCGTCCGCACACCGGTCTATGGGGTCGCAGACGAAGCCGTCGCCACCGTACCCGGGGTCGCAGGCGCAGGAGACGTTCACGCCCTGCTGGGAGCACTGGGCGTGCCGGGCACAGCCCCCGTTGTCCTGGCTGCACATGTCAATCACTGTGGGGGAGACGTGCTGGCTTAACTACAACACCCCCGGGTGTCCTGGGGTTGGCCTGGCTGCCCTGCCAGTCATCCCCCAGTGGGAGATGGTCACCTGTTGCCTTGCCATGTTGTCCCCTTTCCCCTTGGCCCACCACCCCTCCAGCCCAGCCCCCGTGGTCCCCTGTACCTGAGCACATCCTCCCGTCCCCCTCGTAGTGCAGGTTGCATTCGCAGAGGTTGCCAGCGCGGCACACGGCCTGGGGGTGGCACGGTGGGGAGCAGGTGGGTGTCACCACTGAAACCACAGCACACACGGGTCAGGGTGATCTAAGGGCTGTGACACGGGCATGGCTGTCACCACCACCACCACCACCTGTCCCAGGCCACCTGCCCCACACTCCCACTCATTCCCTCTCCCTGTTCTCTTCTGCAGGTGCCTTGAACAAACACAAAGGACTGTTACTCCATCAGATACACTTCAGGCCTTCACCTCAGGCTCAAACTCTTCTTGGAGCACCTCTGAGCTCAGGGACTTGTTCATGTTCCAGTGCGCATTTCCTCCTCCTCCTCCTCCTCCTCACCACCCCAAGCCTTGTGAAATTCAACAGACCTCAGGATGAGCCTCACAACTGAGAGCTCCTTTGTGGAGATATTTCTGACCAGCTGCTTAGACTATCCATCTACTGGAAAAGCAGCCATGTGGCAGCAGGTCACAGGGCGTGGCAGGTGGTGGGACTTGGCATCCCTCACCTGTTCTGATTTCACAGCGGTCTCCAGTCCAGCCCTCAGCACAGAAGCAGAAGCCATCGCCGTGCAGCCCTGCGTTGCACACGCCGTGCTCGGTACAGTTACACTCTGTGGGAAGGGATAAACACACCCTCATGGCACCTGCCTTGGTGGCAGGGGAAGGCCACGCTCAGGCCATGGGACAGCCACGTGGCAGAAATGTGGCATGTGTGGGCAGGTGTGAAGGTGGGCACGCAGCACACACAGCCCTTCCTGTTGCTGCCAGCCCTGCCCCTCTCTGTAACTTACACCCTTCACAGAGGAGGGGAGGCCTCTGCACCCACAAACCCCCATCATGCCTCTCCCCATGGTGTTTCTGGAAATGTGTTTCTCAGTGAATCCCTGCCAACATTCAGCTGTCAAACACATTCCTGGAGACCCCATAAGGCCCAGTTTGGGATGGGAGGATGGAGGACTCTCTTTTCCTTCCCTTTGCTTTTGTCTCACATGGGCACAGGCCCCTGCTGAGCACATCTCAGGAGATGCAATTTCTGTAGAGGGTCCATCACAACTTACGTGTCTCCCACCTCAAAATACATCTTAATGCTTTCTGCCACCTGGGGGTCTCAGCTGTCGTTGACCCTGTGGCCTCATCACAGAGGTGAGGCCTCAGCAGCCTCTGCATTGGCCACAACTTGTAGCATTAGTGGCTGCCCAGCAAGACCCCAGGGAGGGACGTCCCCAGCCCCAGAGGTCTGACCTGAGCACTGTGGGGTCTTGGCAGCACTGATTCCCATGCTGTCAGCTGCAAGTGGGTCAGCCCAGCACCTGTCCCTCCCCAGGCAGCACCCTGTGGCACAGCCAGCTCTGCAGACCCCCCGTGCCACCGGCACCCCCAGCCCCGTACCTCGGCACTCGGGGCCGTATCTGCCGGGCGCGCACAGCTCGCAGCTGGTCCCGATGAAGGCCTGGCTGCAGTTGCACCTCCCTGAGCCACCAATGTTGTCATCACAGGTGCCACGGTTACTGCACGGTGCCTCCAGCCCTCCTGGACACACTGCAAAGGGGGCACCTTAGTGAGGCTGAGGGGACAAATTTTCCCTGAGCCTGCACACCAAGTGTCACCTGAGCTGCTGCTTTCGGGGTGCTCAGACCTCAGACAGTGCAGCAGTGAGTGCTGGGGACATCCCATGATGGGGGCAAAAGGGTCAAATCTGGCATAGCTTCCAGCCTGGGAGACCCTCTGCTGCCACGTGCTGGGTCTGCACCCCACACTAACCTGGCAGCAGACTCATCCAAGGACATGAAAGCTGCCCATGCACAGAGTGCAGAGGGGAGATGCCAGGGAATGGTTGAGCATTGGCAATTTCCGGGGGTGAGTGACATGTCTGACAGCCACCCTCTTGCAGCCTCGTGCCCAGGGCTCTCCATGGGGATAAGAGGTTCTCCAAGGAAAGGGAATTCCCTGGTATGATACCGTCCACATATGCTCCCAGGGGATTGTTCTCTGCACCCTCCACCACCTGGGGCTCCCTGCCTGGGGTTTTGTGCCCCCTTCTGCAGGGGAACATATTGATGGATGCAAAACATCTCTGCTGAACCAGTAAAGCCCCCTTCCCACAGGAGAAGGGGCTGGGGCGGGAAGGGGTAGTTGGCTCTTACCCCGACAGTCTCGGCCATAGTGGTTGGCACAGCACTGCGGGATCCACTGGCTGGAAACACAGCTCCTCCTGCAGCCTCGTCTCAGAGGCCCCCTGGAAGAGAAGTGTCTCCTGAGGGGGTCCCATGGGGAGGGTGGCCACGACGGCCGCAACAGGGAGCTGCGGTGAAGCAGGAAAGTGTTCCTCAGCAGCTGGTTTCCATGATAGTAGCAGCGCTTGATTTCCTGTGAGGGAACAGGCAAAACACGGTTTGCCCCATTGGTCACTGACAACTCACCTTGACTGTTCTTGGCCACTCATTCAGTTTTATGACAAGTAACAGAGCCTTCCTAACATGCAATGGGGCTGGTGACAGAGGAGCCACAGATGAACCTCAGGGATGTGACAGAAGCCCCCAGTGAGAATGGGGTACAACCACTGCCTCCCAAGGCTGTTACCCAAGGGATTCCTGATCCACACTAGGGATCAGGGCCAGGCTGAACTCTTTTGCTATAAAGCATCCAGAGCCACCCCCAGCGCTGCTGGAAGGACCCCTGCAGCCACTGTCACCCATATAAGGGCTGACCAAGCAAATACCACTGGAGCCCCCAACCCCATATATGCCAGCTCAGCTCCTGCCCTATGGGGCTGTGTGCCTTGGGGTAAGGCAGGGACAATGTGACCAAGGTGAGGGACTCGCCCCATGCAGGTGGGCCTTCATTTTGCTGCTAAAACGTGAGGGGCACGTGGGTATTATCATCAGTCCCCTAAGAGGCCTCCTTGGTGACAAGGCTGTGAGCTTTACCCGTTGAACGGAGCCAGCAGGGCAGGGTGGCTCGAAGCCACAGAGTCCGCAGCTGCCTGTAGATGCCTGTGGAGGGGAGAAAGAAACCTCACAACAACTCAACACGTGCTGCTCCCTCTCCTGGCCGCTCGGAGCTTTGCCAAGGAAGAGCAGCAAGCCCTCCCGACATCCCTCTTCCTATGAGGGTGAGGGTGGCACAGATGCTCACTGACCTCATCACAAGTGCTTACCTGTAGCTCAACAAGGCTGAACGTATCACACCGAGATCCCAGATCTGGTGGCTCCAACAGTCTATCGATGCCATAAGCAATGCCCCCATTGAATTCCATGTGTCTCTGGATGATGGTGGCATCGCCGTTCCCCACCAGAATCTCCCCCTAAAAAAGGAAGAAAGCATTGTGTGATTCCAGCACATCTCATATCCTGGCTACACCACACAAAAGTTGCCCATTTTTGGCTGCCACAACTTCTTAATCACCCCCAGAACTCCCCAAAATCTCTATGCTCACGTCCCTGAATAACACTTTTCATAGCCACATCTCCTAAGGATGTGCCAAGGTTCTCCTAAGGATATGCCAACATGTGCCAAGGTTGTGGCATCACGGAGGTGGCTTTGCAAGCAGGTCATGGTGACATGTGTGTGCAAATACCACACACCTCCACACTTCCCTGAGAGCTGGACACAACATCTGGAGCCTCTCTGCAGCTCAGCTGTAGGCAGGAGAATGGGGTGTCCCAGCCTGCAAGCACCCCAGCTCTGTGTTCAGTTCCTGCCAGATGCACCAGTTGCTCCATGGCCATGCTCAGGGACACTTGCTCTGTGGAAGCCAAGCCTGGCACTGCCAACACTCACCACGTGGGTTTTGCTGCAGCTGAATGAGATGGTAGAGCCATGCATGGTCCGTATGGTTTCAACCTGGGGCACGTTACCAGCAACAATCTAAGGGGAAAAGAAGAATGTGAAGGGAAAGACAGGAGAAACCAGCAGTTCATGGGATGCTGCCTGGTGAGGGCAGGCAGGGGTCAGCAGCCACACTCAGAGGGGTGTGATGTGGCAGTACATGAAGCTGCCACATGGGTGGCACAGCAGAACTATGCTGGGTTAGTCCCACATTCCTGAGCAGCAAGAGACCAGTGTGTGAAAGCAGGCCCTGGTTTTGCCCAGCTGGGCTTTTCCCTTGTTCATCACCCTGTAGACAAGAACCTGTTTGTGAGCCTTGCCTTGACACTCAGAATGACAGAGTCAGCTAGGCTGGAAAAGATCTCTGAGATCATCAAGTCCAGCCTTTGATCTAACACCACTTTGCCTACTAGACCATGGCACTGAGTGCCACATCCAGTCTCTTCTTGAACACCTCCAGGGACAGTGACTCCACCACTGCCCTGGGCAGCCCATTACAATTTCTGATCAGTCTCTCTGTAAAGAACTTCTTCCTAATGTCAAACCTAAACCTTCCCTAGCACATCTTAAGACTGTGCCCTCTTGTCCTACTGCTGGTTGCCTGGGAGAAGAGACTGATCCCCACCTGGCTACACCCTCCTGTCAGAGAGTTGCAGAAAGCTATGTGGCCTCCCCAGGAAGGTAATAACAGAAGGTTTCAACTCAGCCCCCAGAGATTCATGATGAAGCTGTAGGTGCCTCAAATTCTCAAACAGCTTTGGATTTTCTCTCGACAGCACATATACAATGTCTTCTACAGCAGCAATAATTTGGCAAGGTCACTCTGACATAACCAGAGGCAGGCAGTGGCACCACGTGTGGCCTCAGGAGGCAGCAGCCTGTGTGCTGTCACATTTACCTTTGTGTCCCTGATCATGTGTGCCTTGAGGAAGGAGGCCAGCACATCCCGGTGCTCCCTGCGGTACAGGTACTTCTGCCTGTCTGCTGGGAGGGCGTTGAAGGCGCTGTCCGTGGGCCACAGCATGGTGAAGGGTCTGTGCAAGGGGTCACTGACCAGGGGCAGCAGCTCTGCATCCTGCCCAAGACACCAGGGGACACAAAGGAAAAGCCCCAAGCCCCAAAGTGAACGTGCACATGCACAAACCACCTCCCCACAGAGCAGCCCAGCTCAGGTCACTCACTTGCAGCAGCTTGCTGTAAATGCTGTACCCAAAGGCCTCTGCCACCTGGGTGATGTTCTGCTGCAGAGGGAGGAAAGCAACCAACTATCACTAAGGCTCCAGCAACATGGCAGAGAAACCAGACAGTTAACAACTACAGCAGCTAAACACAAGTTTATCTCTGTCACCATCATGCTGATGATTTGGCTTGGAAAGGGTCAGCATTTGGCAGCCTCTGCTTTTCTGATTCATTCTGGACAGACGCTGCTATGGCAGGAGCTGGGAAGAATTCCAGCACCCTCTTGTGCTGTACAGAAAATGTGTTATCTCCTGTAAAATGCAGGATCTATAAGCTCCCAGTACTTGCTTGAGGAGTACCAGAGAGGCATTGGCAATCTCACGCTGCAATCTGCTCTGTGTTGGAAAAGGAGTGTGATGGTTGGCATGGGACATGATCCCCACACCTACATCCAGTACTGTTGTTACCCAGTGATGGATAAGGCTCCTTCTGTTCCAAATATGGCTATGACACAAATGCTGTCACCTTCACAAGCCAAATCCATGCCCTCAGCCAACCCCTACACAGTCAGGAATGGGGAGGAAGAGCAGCCCACACAGCCTTGTGCTGAGGCAGCGCTGCTGAGAGAGGGATCCTGGCCATGTCCTCACCACAGCAAGGCACAGTCAGAGCTTCAGCCTTACCCATGGTAGCTTTGAGGAAATGTTACGGTCCACCAGGTCACTTGGAATGAGGATCTTGTTGATGAAATGAATGACCCCGTTCACACCAATGATGTCACTCGTGACCACCTTGGCTTCCCCGTTGAGAAAGATGCTATTCTGCGGGAGAGGGGATGTGATGGGGCATTCACAGCCACAGCACTGCCCTCTGAGCCATCCGTGAGCCCTGGGCAACCCACTTGCCACAACCACAGCGGCTTCAAATGACGGCAGAAGGGACATCCTGACAAGTGGCACAGGGGAGGGAATTACCTCGTTCGCTGTGATCTTTATTTTGTGACCAGATAAAGACGTGAGGGACTCTTGGGCTTCCAGGTCATTGGAGAGCAATTTCTGGCAACCCACCATGTGGTAGCGAAGAAGGTCCCGGAGGAGACCTCTGCTCTTCCACTCCTCAAACTACAGACAGAAAACACAGGTCACACTGGAGCACTTTGCCTTGCATACAGGACCCCCAGCCCTGATGAAGACCTGGATTGCCCAAGGCACCTCTGAATCATCCCTGAAGGAAAGCCGGTCCCTCCAAAACACAGGGAATGCACAAAACAATTTCAGAGCTTTGGGATATTTCAACCAGGTTGACAAAACAGAATTGAGGTCCTTTGAGGAAGGACTAATGACCACATTGGCCTTGAGGAAGTGACGTCTGGGATATGGGATCTTTGGGAATTGTTCCTTTATTGGGCGTATGGGAGCCCGTGAGAAAAAAGTTGGAACTAATGGTGTGAAAGTGCATGGCAGAACTTAATTCACTGGGAAGAACAGTCTCAGAGGGGACATTGCCACAACTGGAGCTGTCAAACACCTGACAGAGCTTGGGATGGAAGGACACTTACTGTTGTAGTGTTTCCTATGAATTCAGTCTGTGGGATGAAGACAGTAAAAGGCCCTGCCCCGCTGAGTTCTTTGATGCTTTCTGCCTGTGTTAGAAGAGCATTTGTGTGATGGGAAACAGAAAACATGGTTCCAGTTAGCAAGATTCTTTGCTGAAAAGTGGTATTTACTACACAAGAGACAAGGTCAAGGCTGTTTGCTACCAACCTGTATCATCTTAAAGAACAAGGATGATTCTGGAATCCTTCCAAGCTCCTTAAACAAAAAGAAATAGCTAGTGTCAGCAGAGTCCCTTCCAGTTGCTCCTCCCCAGCCAGCACAGGGACCTATTCCTTCCACTCCAGGTCACTCTCCCATCCTTATGAGACACCAGTTCTGACACACCGCAGTGATCCTCCCTCCCTCACCAGCACTGCAGGCACAGATGGCACGGATGTTACAGTGACTCTGCCTGCCCCATTCACATCACAAATGCTGCAGGATGGTGAGGACAGAGATGAAAGCTGGCTGGTTCTGCAGCACCTGTCTCACAGGAAATTGCTCCTTCCTCATAAGAACCTTCAGTGCTTCACAAAACCTCTGCTTTAACCTCACTGTGCTGCCACTACCAGTTCTGGGGTTCTGTCCTGAGAGTAGACATACCTTGGCAAGGCAAACTCCCTCTCCTTACCACACTAACTTCCAGTAAGAGCAGAAGCACACAACAGTCCATTTCCTTGCTCCTGGCTCTGCTGTGGGGATGACAGATTTGCCACTAACTGAAAAGGTCACCACTTGCCCAAGTACAGCCATTGTATTGGCAACAGAACTGGACACAGACTGGATCCCAAGTCCTGGCATGGCCACAGGGAACACCTGCCCTCATCCCACTGGGCAGAAGTGAATTGCCTTGGGAAAAAAAAGAAAATCATTCTCATTTGCCCAAAACATGAAGAAAACAGCCCCTAGAGGTATGGTCAATGTTGCTGACAGAGCAGCAGGATGTTCCCAGCATGGCTCCCTTTGGAACAAAGCTACTTTACTGTGATTCTCTCTCATAGCTGGCACACCAAACACACCTTTGATCTGTGGAGAGTTTGCCTCAAACTACCTGTCCCCAGTCCTACACCACACAGATGTTGATATGACACTAAGATCAGCTCACCTGCACCTTACACTTGGAGAGGAGGGAGTGCTTTGCTGCAGGGCAGGGGACAGGAACACAGAGGGTGCTGCACATGCCTCTCACCTGATGCACTTTGCCACGGCAGGTGAAGCCATCTCCGATGCTGTGCCAGGCGCAGGAGCAGTTCCGAGTGCCGGGCCCTGTGTACTTGCAGAGCCCGAAGGGGCTGCAGCCTCCGTTGTTCTGCCAGGGAAAGCAAAAGGCCTCCATGGAGGGGCATCTCCAACCATCTGAACAGCTAGTTTCATGTGGGAGCTGCAAACTACACCCAGCCCAGTGGAAAGGAAACCATTTCTCCCCCTCTGTTAAGTGCCTTAAAAATAAACATCACACAAATCCTCAAGGGCTTTCCAGCACCAAACCCTCCCCTTTCACACCTCACTTTGGAACCCAGAGTGATGACAAACTCCATGAATTCAGAGTGACACTTAAAAATGACAGCAATGCTGTGAGCACAGATTACTCTAAAGCTTTTGGACACATCCCACACGGAATGGACACAGTGGAGAAAGCCCACATGCCTCCACCCCTATGTCACTGTTTCCACACTGAGGGAGTGCCAGGTGACCAACACAATGGAAACCAAACACACAAGGAAGTTCCTCCAGTACGTGGAAAGGCAAGACAGCCAGCTCCTAACAGCCAGGCTAGTGCTGTTCTTGGTGGTAATTACTGGGAGAAAGGAAGACTTCAAGGCTGTGGCCTTCAGCTGTGGTAGCAGCAAAATGCAGACATACCTGTTCACACAAGTTGATGGGGTTGCACTGGCTCACACCATCCCCACTGTAACCAGGAAGACAGTTGCAGGCAACCTGCAGGGAGAACAGATCCTCGGTCTGAAACTTGGACCCAAGGAAGAAAACACACAATGGCAGCACTGGATGGAAAGTGTGTGGTGTAACACCCACTGCTGCATTCATGAATAACCACACAACTAATACAACCCGAGACTGCCTCCAGCCTCTGGCCAACAAAACCATCTGCTTTTATTGAAACAGCAATCTTTCCATGCTCTTCCCAGGCAACTTCTCCACATGGAGGGTAGTAAACACAAAGCAGGGCACTGCAAAGGAGGGGACTGTCTCTGAGAGAATTACACAGCATTGATAACCTCCATAGTAATGTTGTCCTGACATCCATCCTACATACTCACCTTCTTTGGGCCTGTTTTGATGCACTCTGCGTTGGTGTGGCAGCCCCCATTGCTTTCAAGACAGAGATCGATTTCTGCAGCAAAACATAAGGCCACATTATTGCTGAGGGCTGCTCAAGGCAGCTGGGAACTGGTGATCCAAAGAGGTATTGGGAAAGCAACAGGAAGGACCTTTCCAGCTTGGAAAACACTTTCCCGGGAAACTGTCTTGTGATAGGAAAGGAATAGGATACAACTGCAAGTTGTGGGTCTGAGCTGTGACAAATCTGCCCACTGAAAATTCCATGCCTGTCTGGGTGTGCTTTGAAGGACATGAGAGGCTGAGGGAGCTGAGGGTGTTTAGCCTGGAGAAGAGGAGGCTCAGAGGTGACCTCAGCACTGTCTAGAACTACCTGAAGGGAAGTTCTGGCCAGCTGGGGGTTGGTCTCTTCTCCCAGGCACTCAGCAATAGGACAAGGGGGCACGGGGGGCTCAAGCTCTGCCAGGGGAAATTGAAGTTGGAGAGCAGAAAAAACTTCTTTGCAGAGAGAGTGCTCAGGCATTGGAATGGGCTGCCCAGAGAGGGGGTGGATTCCCCATCCCTGGAGGTTTTTAAGCTGAGCTTGGCCGTGGCACTGAGTGCCATGATCTGGTAAAGGGACTGGAGTTGGCCCAAGGGTCGGACTTGATGATC
This sequence comes from Sakesphorus luctuosus, assembly GCA_013396695.1. Taxonomy (NCBI): domain Eukaryota; kingdom Metazoa; phylum Chordata; class Aves; order Passeriformes; family Thamnophilidae; genus Sakesphorus; species Sakesphorus luctuosus. Next base: position 17,333 of record VWZD01004066.1, on the reverse strand, counting down.
TCGGAGGTCTTTTCCAACCCAATTGATTCTATGATTTTGTGATTCTATGATTCTATGACTGGACTGTCTCCAGCTCCATCTTCATGTCAGAGCACCACTGTATGAGACTGCCCTCACCCTCTGTCTCTGGGCCTTGCCACCACATGGATCAAAGAGGGAAACCTCTCAGGGCTCTTTTGGTTTGACACCAAAACACTAATGCTTTCAGTCTGGAATTCCCCTGAGCACGGGTGATGCCTTTGTGCCCTCCCCAAAGCACACACTGACACTCACCCATGCAGAGGGTCCCGTCCCCAGCATAGCCATCCTTGCAGACACAGGTCCTCTCTCCTGGGGACACTTTGGTGCACACAGCGTGCACCGAGCAGCCACCGTGGTCCTGAGTGCACGGATCTATTTCTGGGACCACAAACAACGGAAGCAGAATCAGCTGAGAGCACCTGGGAATGATAGCTGTGCCAGAATGATCATCCACCTGAACAAAATCAGATCTTGGTAAAATCCCTTTGTTTTTTCATGAAACTCTTGGTCCTTTAAGGGTCTGGAGCCTCATCCAGACCTGAGAGTGGCCAGTCCAAGTGAGTAAGCTGGGCTTAAGTAACCTCCAAACTGGAATAATAAGTCTTTCCCTCACAGCATTTGCTCACTGAGGACTAATGATTAGACAAGAAAAAAATATTTTCCTGAACAATATAAATGTATGGAGGTTTCTTTTTTTCCCCTCCTCACTCCCATTTCAACAAGGACAATACTGAAAAGATATTGGAATACCTACCAGTGTTTTGACTGTCACAATTTTAATACTTTTTTTTTCATTGCTCTGTGTTTGACATAGGTCAGGTTTGTAATGTAGCCCTGGAGAAGTATTCTGAAATCCTACCTCCTTTTGGTATAACTGCTGCACTGCTTCTACTTGATTTTGGCATGGCCAGCAAATAGGAGAAGCACGAAGTTCTAGGGAATTAAAATATCCATATTCTGGGGATTCATGGCCAAAATTGTTATATCTTTGCCCCCATTGCTGTGATATCAGAACTGATACAATCCATTCATGTGCATTGCTCTCCACAGCCAGTAAGAACTGCCCTCCTACAATAAGAACTGCCCTCCTACAATAAGAACTGCCCTCCTACACTTGCCTGTCTTTTCATCCCTCTCTCATAAGCTTTAGCAACATCAAGAACATCCTGTGTAAAGCTCTGGACTGGAAAACTTCTGTAGCAAAGCATGGCATAGTTCATGTGGATGGCTGAGAGGGAAAGGATGTGAGTGATCTTTCCCCTGGTAACATTATGCCATTTATTTCACCTTGTCTTTGCTGGACATACCTGTGCAGTGGGTCCCATTCCCTGTGTATCCAGCAGAGCAGAAGCACATAGGTTGGGAATCTGTGGAACTGTTGAGGCAGCTGAAACAAGAAAGGGATAAACAACCACTGACAACACCTCCTGATTCACTCAGTCAATGGGAAACAAGTACAAGTCTGGCATGTGCAAGAGGCTACAACAACCACAGGAGGAACATGCTGTGGATTTCTTTGGAGCACCAAACTCTCAAGTCTGCTGGCAGGACCTGGCACTTCACACAGGGCACCCTCACCATGCCCACATCCTTCTGCATGGTATGATGGAGTTGGCACAGTGCCAGTGCCACCAAACAGGAGATTGGAGAATGGCTGGGGAAGGCACCAAGAGAGAGTCATTGCAGCCCTGTGTCATTCCTTGGCAGGGGCAGAAAGGGTTTGTAAATGGCTGGTTCATTTCCTCCTTGAATAAGGCCAGACTTGGGAGTGCCTTGAAGCATCTGCTTTCTCCCATCCATTCACACAGAAGGGACTTGGAATGAATTTATGCTCAGACAGACAAAATCCTTGGGGAAAAGGGATACAGCTCAGCAGCAAAGAGAGTTCCCAGAAGAGAAGTGACATTTATGCATTGTCCCAGTCCTCTGAGCAGGCCTAAACACAGAATCACCTCTGTGTAAAACACATACAAACACACAGGGATGGCTCAGCCCCTTCTCTGTACTTACTTGGCCATTTGATGGCAAGTGTTATTGCACAGGTCAGTCTTGATTCCTGCAAGAGAAGACACAAACATGACTTGGCATTTTCAATTTAGAACTTGTTGGGGCCATTTCTGTCATCTAAAGAAAAGGATCCTGCAAAAGGCCTCCACACTGCTAGGAATGAAACAAGGTCTGAAACCGTGTTAATCCAGACACACAGAGCTATTTGATTTTGCTCTTTCAAAGCAAAAAGATGAACTGGTTTCATGCTTTACATTTACACTAGATAGGATAGCTCCACTCAGTTTCTATTTCTACATGCCCCCAAAGCCTTTGAATTTACTATAAAACCAGTCTATGTGTGCAAACCTGTAAAATCCCGAAGTATTTAGAAGTTCAGGTTTCTCCCTACCCAAACGCTAACCATAATCCCAACCCATCTTCAACATGTTATTTTGACACACAATGACAGATTTGTTGATAATAGCAGACTACAGCCTGAGCTCACCTAAATTAATAGATCTGTGAGTAGAAAAAGTAACTCAGCAGACACACTGGGGCCCTCTGGAGGTTCAAATCAAGCCCTGCCACCTTCCTAGGCAAGTAACAGGAGTCATGGTCAACTCAATCTGGCTGAAAGCTTCCAGCTCCCTCTCAAGGGGCTGTTACTGTGGTGCCTCAGTCTCAGTAGAGATGGAGGCAGGGGACAGGCTTTTCTCAATATGAATTTCATCCAAAGAACTCAGGGGCTCGTGTGCTGTTGGGGAAGTCACACTGCAAACGCAGCTTCTGTGCAGGAATGAGTGAGCACAGCCTGAAAAGCTTTAGGGCAGATGCAAAGTACATGCAACTGTAGTCACCTTGCTCAGCTAACACAGAGTTGCTCTGGCAACTAAAGAGGATCCCACAGATTTCTCTGCTAAAAAGGCAATGCTACACCATAGGCCCCTTCACACTCACGTACTCTCTTGGCAGGTAGGGCCCGTCCAGCCTGGGAAGCACTCGCAGCTCCCATCCCCTTGCAGTCCATCGTTACATATCCCATTGTCACAGCCACATTCTGCAGGGGAAATACAAACACTCATCACTGTCAAACCAACCAGGGATCACATGCAGAGTCTTGCTGCTGTTTCTCTGGCTGCCCTGTTCCTCATCCAACATCAAACTGCCATGAAGAAAATGTCAAATGTATCAGCTCTTGTTCCCTCCCTCACTGCCAGGCCAAAAAGCCCAGGAACAGACCACCCACCTCTACTTCCTGTAGTTTGTGTGGCAGCAGGATGAGCAGCACAGCACATGCTTTGTCTTGCGAATGAAAAACAGGGCCACTCCTCTGGCTGACCACAAGTGCTCACTCAGTCATTCATTCACACTGTCCCTCTCCTGGTGGCCTGCCAGCCATTTGCCTGTCTCAGAGATTTTGGGATACTTCTTCCCTCCCACCACCCCTCCCAAGAGCTGAGATGTGGCCACATTTCTCCCTTTGCAAACAGGACATTGGAGACAAGCTGGAGTTGCCATTGGTGTCACCTGATTTGCAGTCAGCCCCGTATCGTCCCACTTCACACATTTCACAGGCAGTGCCATGGAAACCCTCCTGGCAACGACACTCTCCACTGCCCTGGGTGCCATCCTGGCATTCCCCGTTCCCAGAGCACCACTGGCCTGGCTTCCCTGGGCACATCTCACACATGTGTCCATAGTAGCCAGGACAGCAGACGGACCTCTGGAAAACAGACAAGAACAAGCTGGGATGAGCCATCCTGTGCAGCACAGACAAGGAACAGCTTTACTGGGGAAGCTACTCTATTCCTTTAACTATGTGATAGACATAATTTCTGACAACACATGACAGGGCCAGCTGTGCACAGGTGGGATGGAGTGAACACCCTAAAACAGTGCAGACCTGTGCCTCTCCAGCCTATTTCCTGCCTGTGGCCCCACTGTGTCTCCCTGTTGGGCAGAAAGAGGTGCTGCCAGAAGGTGATTTGGTTCCAAAGCCTAACTTAACTTCTCTCACTTCTTTCTGCATCTGCCCATGGAGGGAAGAAATCATGATGGGACCAAGTTGGACGGTAGAGATGAAAACAAACATCATCTAATAAAGGGATGCAGAAATGCTAAGTGAGGTACAAGTGCTGGCTGAAGCTCTCCACGTGAGTATTGTATGTCCTATTCCCTCTTTTACTTTCTCCTCAATCTCCCATTCCCACATGATGCTGTGATACCTATTACACCTCAAATTCACACAAGCTTTCCTTTTACCACTCCCTTTTCAAGTGTTTACATTTTCACAAAGCTGGTAGGGGCTGTAACACACTTAATACAAGATGCAAGATCTGCTCCTCCCTTTGATTCAGCTCTAATTAGTCATTAGTTATTCGGGAAGGCACATGTACAAGGAAAATACCATCATTCATTCCTCATTTCCTTAGGAAACCAGACTACAAACATTCAACTCCTTCTCTTCCTCTGCAGGACAAAACCCAGAGCAACAATACCAAAGCAGCAGATCACAATCCATCACTGTGCAGACATTCCTGCAGGTCTGGTTTTGCTCCAGTGCCCTCCATCTCCAGGATGGAGAGTGACTCCCAGCCCAGCTATACAATGGCACAAACTCAGCCAGGACTTCAGCACAGCCTGTACTTCCATGGCTGTACTTCTGACACCCATCTTGCTTCTGTCAAAATGAAACAAAGGCAAATGTTTTTCTCACCAGAGAAACTTTTGCACAGGTGAAGTGGCAGCCAAGTATTCCTGCATCCCCAGAGCGCAACTCGCAGCGAGCGAGATTCTTGCTCCCTGGCAATTCCTGGGGGTGGAATTCACACAGACACAGAGAGAAGATATTACAATATTTAGACAAACAATGTACATTTTAGTGCATATGGCACTGTTCTTGTTTTGTATCCTACAGGAACAGCCCTAAACATTTGGACTATCTAGAGCTGAGATCAATGAGGCATCTCTGGATGTGAGGTCACCACACAGAGTCAATTTTGTCACCTGTCAAATCCATGCTACACATGTCTGTGTGAATACTGAGAGAGAAGAATTGGAAGGTTTTGGGCACAGAGCAAAGCAATGAAACCTAAGAAGCCAGATGTAGCTGTTAGGCAATTCACAGCCAGCACAGAGATGAGAGGCTTAGTTATTTTCCTCTCTGGAAATGTTTGTCACTCACAAACAAGCTGCAGGCACAACCAGCCCATCTGTGTGAACAAACCAATGGTCCAGGCAGGCAAATTGCTACTGGCACCCCTAAACTGGCTTTCCTTGAAGATGACATCAAAAAAAAAAAGACATCTTTTCTTCCCTGCTAAGTGGGGAAACTCCCTACACAGTGCGGTCTAAAGGGCTCCTGAAATTTAGGCAAATTCTGATGCCAGCTCTGTACAGATCCTTGTGATTCATGTCCATGTTTTTCCATATCATTCCTTTTGGTTTCTGCTTTCTCTTACAAACCTTGATAATGGATGAGCCACAGAGGACTCAAGGGCACATTTTTTCAGGTATCAGGATATCATCTATAAAGCAATGAAAGGACATCAAAGCACTATCTGCAAACAGTTTGTGAGGTGTCACATGAATCAAAGACTCACCACAAGAACTGATCCAGGAGGACACTTGATCCCCTTCTCACACCTGCCGCATCTTGACTAGGGCACAGAGAATAGGACAAGTCACATGTGTGCCCTCTACCCACGTCACACCAAGACACTTATCCTGAATTACAGCACAAATGGTGCTGCACAGGCTGCTGGCTGGGACAAAGACAAAGATGTATTTAACTCCATGGCTCAAAACACCAAAAGAAGAGATCACATGCTACACCTTTCCTGAATCTTTGAGCTGGGTAGGGCTTTCTTTAGTTCCTTCATGCAAGGCTGCAAATGCTTTTTTCCTGGTCTGTAGCAGGCAGACATCCCCCAGTCTGACCCTGAAATCTTCAGATGGTCAAGAGCCATGAGGTACATGCAGGCTGGACTTTGGCCATGACCCCTAGGCAGATCAAATGGCATTTTCTAGAGGAGCCTGTGACCACGGCATACAAGAACTGGACTGGGTTCTCCTTCCACAGGTGAGTGTCTGGGAGTTCCTGCATCAGCCTCACATGAGGCTCACCTGGGGTCAGACCACAAGCTACTGTCTTATCCATGAGGAGAGACAACTTAGGTTGTCTGTTATGCATCAGTTTGGTTCAGAAGGTGGAGAAACCCTGTGAAATGGTCATCATCATTACCTTTTGTATGGTGGTGGTATTGGCAGTGCAACGATTCTTCTGTATCTGGAGCACCTGTGACACCCCAACCAGCATTCCGTTCTTGGTCTCCAGGAATTTTCCATCCAAAGGAATATTATTGACAAACTTCTGCAAAGGAGAAGAAAACAGCAAGAAGAAAACTCCTTTTGCATGGCTTGCTTGGCAGCTGTCACAGTGACAGCAGTAAACATGCAAGGGTGTGCAAAACAGAAATGGGTGTATCCAGCCCCAGCCTTAGAAAGTCACAGGTCAAGCCAGATCCTCAAGTGGCAGAACAGTCTGCCTCCCTTACCTGGGTGCTGTTTTGGTAAAACATTAGCCAGTAGGAGAGCCCTAACATGCTGTTCTTATGAACTCCACTTCTCAAGTCTGTGGGCAAGAGCTTCTCTCCCAGTACAACGTGGTACTGCACGGTTGCATTGTCCTGAATCCACAAAAATACAGATGTTAGGACTATTTTGACTTCCTAGACTACAATTCAATCAGAGGCATAGCATTAGCAATGTTCCTACACATCTATAACTGCTAATTACCCCACAGAGCCTAGTAACTCTCTATCAGAGGTGACTGATCACTTTGGATGATTCTGTTACTTGATAAAACCATAAATGCATTTTGGAATCTTTCAGAAGTCTGAAAATTGTCAGCCAGGAAAGGGAACATGCTGTGTCACCTATCCACACACTAATGTAATCAGCATTAGGAGTCCCAATAGTCTTTTCAGATCCCATGGCAACACCCCAGGACATGCTCTCATCTCTGTACCACATTTCTCCCAGCTTTTAGAATCCGATATGTGTTTCCTGTCCATGATGAAACCCACTGAAGTTGTTTATTATTTGCCAGTGTACCTGTCCCTGCCCTCCCACAATACATATTCAGACTGCAAGCAAGCAGTGAGCTTACCAAATGGGTCACATTGGCAGCATGGCAGTACTCCTCAATGGAATTATTTCCAGGAACAAAAATGGTGTATTTTTCAGAGGACTCAATCTTCCCAATGAGCTCATATTCCTAAAAAATGTCCAAACAGAAACACTAGCCATTATTCTTATACTCACTAAAACCCAAACCACACATGAAATCAATTACAAAGACAAGAGAAAATGCTTAACAACGGGATATACAAGTTCTGCTCAGTCAAACACATCAGATTGCTCACTCATCCTGGCTGACATCAGTACACCTTCTCAGCTATGACCAAGCCTTCCCATTCCTCTGGGTTTCTCTGCCCTGTTACAGGCACGAGAGCACCTGTAGTAGACAGATCACCTTCTACTGTAATACATGCTGGTGATCTAGAGATCTAACTGTAATTATATAGCTCTTTGGCTGCTCAGAACACCTTTCCTACAGGATTCCTCATGAATGGTAGGGAAAAAGGGATCTCCCTTTGCTTACCAGGCAGCCCGAATTTTGGTCCACCAGTACAGGGCAAGGTGGGAATTTGCTCACAAGCCAGTTCTGACAGTGCCAGCAGTGCTCACCTCAGCTGCTTACCTCTAGCAACTCCTTGAATGTGCTGAATGAGGCCACTGCCTCGAGCTGTTCCTGCAGACCAGGAGGACTTGGTGGGATATCTCCTGGAGGCGGCAACAAAACCTGTAGAAAAAGCAGGAAAAAGTGGGCAAGAGACTCTGTGGGGAGTCATATAAACTCCTGCCCTGCTTACAAGAGAGGCAACTAGAAAAGGCCTCATTTTACACAATTCTGTAATAGCCTGAACACTTCTGTCAGCCAAAAGAAGGGGAACTCTTCTCCTGCTTGCCCTAGAGACAAATATTTTAAACATTAAACAGTGTTGCACAGGAGACATCTGTCAGGACTTGTGATAAATTGATGTATCTTTGCCTTTATATCTCTTCCTAACTGTCCAGGCATGTTTGCTCCTTGGGCCCATCACAGAGGCTGCAACACCAACCTGCTGCTACAACTGCAGTGTTTCCCAGTGTCACAAGTGCTGCCGTACCTTACTGAGGACATGGATAATGCCGTTGCTGGCAGGGATGTCAGTGACAATTACACTTGCATTTTGGATGGTTAATACCTGCAGAGGCACCAGAGGGAGAAGCAAAAAGATTAGAAATTGCCAAGCAAGTTCAAAACAAATATTTTGTTCATTCAAGGTTGCACATGGTTAGTTGGGCACAGTTTTTGAAAGAGATCTGCCTTTGAGAGCATCAGGGTCCCATCCAGGCTCCCACCTCTTGAACAGTTACATCTGAGATTGGTGCATGAGCCTTATGTAAGAAACCCTTACACTGCTCGTGGTGTTTATCTGCCATCTGGTCTGTGGGTTGAGAGTGGGTAATTCTGGTCTGTCATACTTTCTAAGCTTTTCAGCAGTGAAGACACCTTCGAGAAAGTGGGCCCTGAAGGGAACAAAGCAGATAAAGAAAAGATTAAGGAAATGTTAGTAACAACAGAGAGATAAGACTGTATCCTCCAAAATTCATGTCTCTCACATGAAGTAGTTAAGACTGTGGTGAGAACAGAATTACTTGTTCTGATGCCACCTGTGTCTACACAACAGGGAAAATCTCCCAAAATACATGAAAAATAAACCCACTTCCCATGGCCTGTGGTCTGTTATGTTTTAAATGCCTACTAAAATCTTTGCCTGCTAGATATTTAAGTCTGCTTTTGTATTTATCTCAAATAACTCCTTATTGGTCAGGTACAAGCAGAAATCTAGTTTATGGCTCTGTTACTGTTGTTTGGCCCCATAAAGGAAAGGCAGGAGGCTCCTCATACCTGACTAAAAATGGTAGCATGTAAGGGGTCAACCAGAAATCTTTCTCAGTGTTGCTCAAGCTCTTGATAGCTGCATCTGATGGCACCAGGACAGTGACATTGGTTCCTGCTGGGATGCTGAAGAGAGATTTCTGTTGTCCAAAGCACAAAAATGAACAAATAAGACACGCCACTGCCACATCTATACTGCAAAATGCAACCAACAGCCATCCCACTCTCTCAGTCCTGTGAAAGGGACGTGTAGGAGGACAGCATGTGTTCCACAGCAGCACAGCAGGCTCTCCTGGCTCTCCCAGGCATGATTGCCAAGGGAAAACCCTGCTTTAAGCCTCAGTTTTGTACTGCAGTTACCCTCCAAACCCACTCAATCATAGCCATAAACCCTTCCTGAACACTCATCATCACTCTTGAGGGAGGGACCCAGATTATTCCTGGCAAAAGCAGTGTATGCAGCAGCACAGGTGAGCTCAGGTAAAGGCCATCCATCATGGGGTGTTTCCACAGACTTGCTGCAGCCTGGGAAGTGTTTCTGTTATTCTCCCATACCAGAGACAGGGAAGCAGTAACAAAAAAAAGAACAAACATACAGTCTAACTTCTCAAAGTACGTTCTTCTGAAAAATAGCATTATAATGCTACCCCTTCTTATTTTCCTTCTGTGCTGTTTTTTGTTTTATGGCCAGGAGTCATAGATGGTACGACCATGAAAATTCAGTGTAACACAGCCCCAGCTTCCTCCTGTGCTACAAACAAAGCCCCCAAAACACACTTAGGACCCTCACTGTACCACAAACTCTACAGCTTTTCTACATGCCTGCTTGATAACAATTTCTCCTTCACTGCTTTTTTTGTTTTACTCTAATGAAGAAGATAAATGGAGTTGCTGTTCCTCCAAGAGCAGCATTCACAGACTTCCCCTCTACAGAGCTCACCTGTGTGGGCATCCCATGGCTGTTCTTACCTTAACCCAGTCGTAGAAACCCGCAAAGTGGGAATGCCTGGCCAGCTCCTTCCAAAGAGAAGAACAGAGAAGTTACCCCTGCTGAGCACAGGGTGCAGGGCTGGGAGATGCAGGGTAGGGGAAAGGAAACCTTTGCAATATCAAATCTAGTGATAAAGATTTAGATATTCCTCTCACTTCACAACCATTACAGGCACCACATATTGGAGGAGACTCCTAAAACCAGATTTCAGCCATTAAACACATACTCCCAAATAAACAATTTACAACTCATCTGCAATTACTCACATTTACCACAGATAGAGACTGAATCCACAATGGCCTTTGATATTTCTAATGACACAAAACAGACCTGGCAAGCTCTGACCTGAAAAACTTTCTGAACAACAAAAAAAATATGACTTACTGCACAGGGGTGAATCAACTTAGAGATTATTGCCAGTTTTTTCACTGGCAATAATTGGCCTTGGCATCAGTTCTGTCCCTGTGGCCTTGAAATACACTTGTGCTGTCAGGCTGATGCTGGGAGAAGGAGTCAACTCAGGTAACAGGGAAAAGTAAAGTGAGAGCAGAGCCAGTTCTCTCCAATCTCAAAAGATCTCAGACATTTGCTTTTCACTCACTTGCAGAATGTTCCCATAGCATGTCATGCCATCCCCCATGTAGCCTTGAGGGCAAAAACAGGATCTCTCTCCTCCACCAAGGGGCACACATGAAGCCTGGAAACACAAGGAAAGGGGAAATCAGAGAGCAAACACAGGTGATGCATTGTTACACCTGTCTCAGAAGTGAACTCTGGCTTCCACAGCCTGGGCTAGAGCAGCACACACAGGCACCTTCCTCCTGTTGTCTTTATGGTGGCACTGAACGTGCGCCTCACATCACACTAAGCCCAAGTTACAGCTTTGGTTGTGTAAACTCATAGAAGTCAGAGGATCCACCTTTACAGCACCTCAGTGGCGTGACAGTAAGGTGACATAACATAAAACCTTACAATTCTCTCAATGCCATGTCTGCAAAACCTCTGTCAGGGAGCAGATGAACCTCCACTACCGTGCCAGCCCTGGCACAGCTCTGTATCTACTCACCAATTCGTGGCAGCCACCGTTGTCCATGAGGCAAGGGTCGATTGCATCACAGTTGTAGCCATCCCCAGCATAACCCCTCTTGCAGACACACTTGCTCTGCAAGAAACAGACATTTCATTTTATAGACCTATCAGTGTCCTCATTTACTACCCAAAAAGGTCTATGGCAGCCAAACATTCTTAATTTATTTTCCTAAGTTTTCTTCCTGGTCCCTCAAGACCTGGAAATGTGGAGATATTTCCTTAGCAGAGCATCATCCTCTCTCACAGCACACACACTGCCTGGTTACTCAAGTTCACTGATCCTTTGCACTGCTTGGCTGTGGGGTTCACTCCAAGATAATGGTTTCAACTTTTATTCCCATTTTTTCAGGGAACAACACAAATTTCATGAATGGCAGAAAGAGGAAAGGAGTTAATTTCAAAGCTTCCTGCTTTCAAGAGAGCTCAGAGAGCCCTTGCACATCTCACCTCACTAAAATCTGCTAAAAATTTGGTACCTATTTTCAGCACACTGTGCAACACTCCTCTTACTCAGTGGGGAGAAGCACCTTGAGAAGCAGCACCCTGAGAAACCACCTCCCCTGTGGGCCTTTCTCCTGGTTCAAGATGCCTTGCTCTTGGGCCAGCTCCCTCCACAGACCATCTGAACAGCTGCACACGCTTATCAGTCCTGTGATTTGGGAACTGGGAACAGGGGAATGCAGCAACTGATGCCTCATCCCAAGCTGTATAATAAAGTTTAGTCTCCTCCTTTGCTGCATAGAAGTTTCAGAGTGGAGCAGCAGCCCTGAACCCACAGTGCAACTCACAGGCTTGTGCATGGTGAGGCTGCAGCTGTTTCTGGCAGCAGACAAGCAGACTTTGCTGATGGCTAGCCCAATTTTCACCTCTGGCAATCCAAGGCCATCTCAGAGGAGATATGGACATGTTAAGTCCCCCATCAGGCTGCTCAGCTTTGCTCATACCTGTCCAGGGCCGATGTAGACGCAGTCAGCATTGAGGTGACAGTTCCCTCTGCTCTCCAGCCTGCAGTTGTCTATGGGCACACACACCTTCCCATCTCCAGTCCAGCCCATGTTGCACTGGCAGGTAGCAGTCCCAGGGCCTGTACTGGTGCACAGGGCCTTCAGGAGAAGGGAGAGAGAAAGAAGTACACTCAGCAGAAGGGAGAGAGTGCAATGAAAATACAGCAACAAATCTCCTTCCTCACACTAGATTTCTGAATGACCAGCTCTGGTTCCAGCACTAGGGATGGAAGTATCTTCTCCACAAAAGTCATAGAAAACTGCATAATAAAGTGATTCTGGAAACATTTTGTTTTGAGAAAGGCAGAAACTTGTGCATAGAGTGGTTCAGAATTCCCAGGGCATTCATTATTATTCTGTAAAGATTTGCCATTACAGAATAAATATTTCCTGAAGAGGAAGACCACAATCTCCTGCCTGGACATGTGGGATGCAATTAATGATCGAGAGCAGAACTCTCTCAGGAAAGACTCACTTTGTGCCCAGTGGGACATCCTGTCTTTCTACATGCCCCCATGTCTTCCTCTTGCTGAGGGGTCTAATTTATGATGAGATCTGACCATTTGGCAGTAATTGTCATCATAAAGCACCACAGTGTTTTACTATGGATAATAATGTATCATTGATGGTTGCTGGAAATAGGAGTAGGAGCTCACAGCTAAGCTACAGTCTGAACACCACAACAGAGAAGCTAAAATTATCTCTACAGCTAATCTGGTGCAAACCAGCCAAACTCTCCTTGGAGTGTCACATTTTGGCACCAACTCAAATGACTGACATCTTTACAACGACTATGTCAAGGCACTTGTTATTCTGTCTGATCTTAGAGATAGGGAAATTTAGCACACCAAGTCTCTAACAGTTCCAGGAGTCCTGGATCCCTGCTCTGATTGACAGGAGCTGCTCTCCACATTTCACAGTCTGACCCCACTTACATTCTGTGAACAACCTCCCCGTTCTGGCTGACTGCACAGGTCGATGGGCTGGCAGGAAAACCCATCACCTTCGTATCCATCCATGCAGATGCACCTTAAAAGTATAAGCACAAAAGGGACACAGGTGGAGCAGTCCCTCTGAAAGCCAGCAGAGAGCAAAAAGGGAGCACGAGCCTCTCAAGCAAGGAAGAACCTGACTGATTTCTAGCAGGTTGGCTGAGTTACTCACACAATCCTGTGAGACAAGTACACAGACACATACACAGCCAGGGGCACAGAGTGCCTGTTCAGTGACAGTGTACAGTGACAATTGTGACCCTCAGGGTGCTTGCCAGAGAGACTGACCTTGCAGTGTCGTTGAGGCTGCAGACAGCGTTCTGGTGGCAGTACTGGGACAGCCCACTTGGGCCACAGTTCTTGGATGTCCTGTCACAGAACTTCCCGGTATAGCCTTCCTTGCAGGACCAGGACTGACACACACCCCCACTGCCAGGCCTGTTGTCACAGACACCATGGACACAACCACAGTCTGCCAAGCACATGGAGTAAGATCAGTAAGTACAGAAAGTCCAAAATCCACCACAGTGAAAATGTTTTGTAGATTCTCGACTTTCCTTCACAACCTCCATTATCACCCCATTTGTTTTTGACAGAGGGATGTCTGCTGAGAGACATCCATCATAACTCAAAACCTGGCCAGGGAACAGATCCTGGATCCATATTTTTTACAGGCTGTAAGGATAGGCTCAAATTTAGGCTATCAAGCTCAAGGTCATTGTCAACTGTCTTTTGTTTCCTAGCAGGAGAGATCTAAATCAAAGTCCTATACCTAAATCTGGTTGATGTTTCCAAAACCTTCATCACCATTGTGATATCAAACATATTTTCTCCACTGCTGTTTGAAGAGACACCCATGATGACATTTTTGTCACTTCTTTCCTCACACTGGCCTTGCCAGCAGGGAATTCAGGATACATGAACCTCCACTATATCCTTGTCCTACATTTTCCTCTGGTGTCTCCATCAGAGCTACCAACCTTCGTCACAGTTCTCGCCGTGCTTGTTGGGGTCAGCACAGATGTGGCAGGCTGTTCCCTTGAAACCCTCAAAGCAGTGGCAATTGCCATTCCCCTGTATGCCATCACTGCACTGGAAGGGAAACAAAGTGATTGAAGCTCAAGGAAATCAAAGCCAAGGCACTGATATCCATCAAAGGCACTTTGATACTTGCAGTAACAGACAGGACTTTGAAGAGTGGTGATAGTAACACAAAATTCCACACAGCTGTCCCCAACAGCCATGGCCTGGTTCACATTAGAGCTCAAGAATGAAAAATCCACTGACTATGTGCCATTCTCTCTGGATCTTCTGCTTCCACCACTGCAGCCCTGGACCACAAACTCTGAATTGCACTTATCTACAGCTACATTCTCAAACCACACTGATGGAACTGCTCATTGGAACACAGTAGGATCCTTCACACTTACATTTCCCCGGCCATAGCATGGACTGGAAAATCCCCCTGGGCATGGCATGCAGTCTGGACCAAAGAATCCTTTGCAGCATCCAGGTTTCTGAAACAAAAGCAAAATTGGTAAGGTATGACATGACTTACCAAGAACTGCCTGGAGTCATCCTGCCCTTCTCATTCTAAAATCCTGCTCCTCATCTCTGCCATGGACTGAAATGGACTGTCACCTTTGGCATCTGTGTTTGTAGGAGCTCCTGTACTTATTTTTCAACAATACCCTGCTTCCTGCTCACAGTCTATTCTTCTCAGAATAAAACACTGTTTTCTACTCTCTCTCTCTGACTTAAACAAATAGGGTCCATGTTTTCTGTGAGCTTTTAATTCTTTAATAGCCCACTCACTCCTTCTTTATCCTTGCCCAGACTGCATTCCTTTGGAGGGATGTAGCAGTCCTGGACCACAGGCCTTGTCACAACTCACTAATGGAAGAACAACCACAAGACAAACAATCAGCATTATTTCATGAAACACCCACAAATCATTCCATACAGTTGGCACTGTGAGAGCTCTGGAGCTGCAGACAAACATGAGGTCCATAAATTCCAGCTTTCCCAAACCATCTGACGACGGTTCATAAACAGGATGCAATCACTTCACAGCTTTACAGCACTTTCCCTGTGCTCAGCTTCCTTTGGGAGAAATGCTAAAGCTGGGACACTCCAGTCCACACTGCCCTATTTGTCTCATGGCTTCCTGCAGCGTGGCTGGTCACAACTGGAGAGCTTTATTTTGTTTATTTATTGCCCTCAGGTTTAACTGAGCTGTTCTCTAACATTTGCAGCAGGTTGGTACCCTGTGCTCTCTCTGACAAAGAAAAGCAGGTAGCCACTTCATGTGATGGTCCCATCCAACGCTCTCAGCTCAAGGAGTCAGAGCTCTTCCTAATGAATGAGAAAGAGCAGAGCTGAGCCCCTTTCCAAGGGAATGTGGTTTTCCATCACACTCACCGTGATGGTTTGATTGCAGTACCTGGCGCACCCTTTCTTCAGGACATTCAGGCCTTGGGGGTCATAGATGTAGACACATTCTTTTGGCAAGAGCGATGGTTCCTGTAAAAACCAAACAAGCCATCAGACTGCAACTTTCCCCTTTGCTCTTTTTGCTGCAGAGCAGCTATGCCTATCTCTGAGCTGAGGGAGTTCACTAAGGAGCCAAGGGGAACACGATGCAGTTATGGCAGGCCTGGATGAGCAAAGACACACAGTGGCCTCCTCTTGCTCCCAGCAGTCCCCAGGTCTGGGCCAAGGTGCTGCCCTTTAGTTATAACAATAGTATCTGTGATAAGGGATAGGGGAGGGGGCATAGGGATAGAGTAGGGGGAGAGGGTAGGGACAGTGGGGAAGGAAGGGAAGGAGAGGATACAAGGGGGACAAAAGGGTGGGGGATGAAATAAAGGGTAAGAAAGGGGGGAGGAAAGAGATAGGAGGAGGGGAAGGGAGGGAGAGTGGAGCAGAGGGCGGTAAGAGGAAATGAGTGTGTAAGAGAAGGAAAACAAGTGAGGCGAGACTTACAGGGAGGGAAGTGAGACAGAGAGAATAAGAGAGAGAGGAAAGGGCTGCAAATAATTAGTAGCTTGTCATGGAATTGGACACAGGCAGAACTGGGCCTCAAATGATTCCTGCTTCTCCTGCCTCAGTCAGGGAGGAAAGTGAGCAACTAGTGATTTTGCAGAGCTCCACTCCAGGCACTCATGCTGAGACTGCATTAGCAAGTTCTCCTGAAGGTCAGACCTCTCAGAGGACACCCAGCACCAGCACTTAACACTGGAGAACACCTCTCTGGCTTTCACAAACAACATCCTGGGTCTGGCCTTTACGTTTAGATCTCCTGGAACTTGCTGTTCTGCTAACCTCAGCATAGGACAACTCAAACACCAGCACTCAGCCTCCTCCTTACTCCATCTTCAGCTTGTTCTGCTCATCTCTGAACCAACAGGGAGCACAGGCCAAGAACAAATTTTTTCTCACCCTCTGCAGTGCAGAAAGCTGTGATATACGCAGTGGTAGTACTGGGTGGTACTAGTGGGGTCAGGCTTGGTTCTGGACTCTGGAGGAGCTGGCAGACTCAACATGTGAGCAGGAAAGCTCCATATGAGGCAGAGCAAAATGCTAAAAGCTGCAAGTCTGCACTTTCATTAAACTCAGATTTTTCTCACTGTGCTCTGCATTGATTTAGCAAACAGACTTCAGAGTAAGAAAGTGCACAGAGCAGTTAGTGGGTGACAGACTGGGCTCACAGAGCATGGATACATGGGGAGTACACACCATCTAACAAGCCTCTTTGCTGGTTCCCTTTCCTGCTCTCTATTTGAAAGTGGCTTGGGTTAGAAACTGTCTATCAGTGTGGCTGTATGTCATCTTGCAAAGAAGAATTTACCAAAATAATCACAAATATTTACCATTTCCTCGCTGCCAGGTGGGCAAATGCTGGTGTTGAGGGCCTCACAATCCACACAAGAACCCTGTTAAGAAAAGAAGAGGTAAATATTTAATCTTCTCAGAGCAATCCCTTCCCCATAACAAGAATGCTACAGAGCCACTGCTTGCAGATATATATATCCAGAACATCACAGCATGTATCTGAAATATTCCTAGGAAGCAGTTTCCACACTCTGAAATGGGCTAAGTTTATCACTTCAATAAAATGACTCCTTTGTCTCAAGGAGATGCTTGCACATGTCTGCAAGATGGGGCTGAGAGTCTGTCAGCCACCAGACATGTAGCTAGGCTGGAAAACACTTTGGGCACTGTCATGGGTTTGGCTG
>VWZD01004065.1:574411-706311 GCA_013396695.1 Sakesphorus luctuosus | reverse complement strand
CACCCCTTCCCCTCGCTCCCCACTGTGCCGTCTCCGACCTGACTCCTTCCCCCTCGCCTTCCCCCTCCCGCCGGCGGTCCCTCCTCTTCCCCGGGGCTCTCGTTGTGTCTCCTCCTTCCCAACCACGTCCTTGGCTACCCCGCCACAGATCGGAGCGCTGCGGGCCCTGCTCCCGCTGCCTTCGCCCAGTGCAGCCCCTGGAACGCAGGGAGAGGACCCGAAGTTCGGCCGGCAGGGCCCGGCTGGGGCTCCCGTGGCCGTGCTTCAGCCACCCTGGGGCGGGTGTACTGTGACATCCCGAGGGGTGGCAGGGCGTGCTTGCTGCTCCGGTGGGGGTGGCTGCAATTCCAATTAAATACGGGCACTGGTGAAGCTGCCGGACTCGGGTGGATACTCCTTGTCTGTGGAGTTGGACCTTTGTGAGCTGCCACCTCGCAGTTTTCAAACTGGATTAAAAAACGCATTAAGGGTTCAGCTTCTGATGGTTAATCTTGTACACGGGTAGCTACTATTTGCAGAAGCACTGATGTTAGCAGTTCTTGTGGTGGTGGGTCTCCACCTTTTTCTCCTTTCTCCTTCAAGTCTGTAAGGGCAGCCAGCCCCACTGCTCTAGAAGCATCATGCTCCAAAACTGGCAGATGCAGAGGTGGTTGCATCAGCTGTCTGGAACATTTAGCATAAGCCTTTCCAACCACCAGTGTCACTCCTCACAAATCAAAACAGACCCATATGAGGCTTCAATGTGTGAACTTTTTTTAGATGTTATAACCGTGGTGTGGGGTTTGGTTGTGATTTTTTCCCCCACCCTATTGAAACGGCTTGCCTTTTTGGCAATGACAGGACAAGAATTCCCTTTATCTGCACACTTGATAGGCTCTTCTTTTTATTGTGTTTGTGTTACTGTATTGTGAAATGTATTTTATACTGCTTGGCTGAAAAATAAATTCAGTTTGACAGTCATGAGACGTTTTACAAGGCAGCAATGAGGAGGCTTTGAAATGTGCTTTCATATATACAGAAATTGATAGAAATACGATGAAGGTCTTTAGGTGATTTGAAATGACTTATCTCTTAAATGTGTAATCAACATCAGGCTAACTAATATAGACTATAGCCATTTAAAGATTGTGCAGCAGAGTAATAGCTTCAGTACTGTTTACATATATATATTTTTAATGCATTATTTTGAAGAAAGAATACCTAAAGGACAGCCTTTTGCACCACTTAGCTGTATGACTATATAAATATTCTCAAATGAAACAAATGTCTTTATTCAGAAACTTTTATCCTCATGGTTTTGTGTGGCAATAGTAAGTTACAAACCAAGTACATAATATGGAATATATATAAAGCAATGTCACCTGGCTGTTTTGACCTGTAAATAATTGAAGAGGGATATAAACTGTAATAGCTTACAGTAGTTAGTAGAATGATCTTAGAAATCCATGATCCTATGAGAAAGCATGATGGACCATCTTTTGAAAATGTTTCCTGTGCAGATAATTTAATATTGATTTGTATTACAGTCAATGACATCTTCAAAGCATCTTGTAGTCTTTGCTATAAAATTATCCAGCCAGAAATTTCATTGCTCTGCTTCAGCAGGGAGAACACACAGTCTTTTGACCTACACACATGAGATGAAATATCTGGGATCCAGTGAAAGTTTCCTGGTTTCAGAGATTCTGATTTTATAAAAGAATTAAAAGAAAAAAAGGTGTCTCCTTGGTGTAGATAAAAGGACCAGTAACTATAAGTTCTGATATTCAAGTATGCAGAATCCAGTAATATAAGCAATCTTCTCTCTATGGATCCTCTCTAAATATGTAGAAATTTTAATTTAATTCATAGTTTTCAGCTGTTCTATTCTTTGGGCTCTTAAGCAGCCTGTTGTCCATTACATGAACTATATCAGTAATTCTGGAGAAATCTTTGTTTTTAATTAAAAACATAGATTAATAGAACTGAATTGCCTTTGCTGAATGAATGGTGGGTAATGTTACATGGTTGCAGTGGGGGAGGTGGGAGATTTTGAAACTAGAAGTTTTGCTTCTCATCTTTATTTAAATAGTGATGGAAAATCTGCTGACTAATAAATGGCAAATCAATAATGAGGAGGTGACAGGAATTGCTTGAAGATGGATTTTTCTGTGGAGAGCTCAGAAATACTCATTAGAAATCACTTAAATTCCTAATGANCTTGAAGATGGATTTTTCTGTGGAGAGCTCAGAAATACTCATTAGAAATCACTTAAATTCCTAATGACTCTTTAGGTTGAAATGTTGATATGGTCAACTATTTTAATTGCTACAAATATGGTGCAGATTATAAAAACAGATTTTATATTTGACTGTTATGATCTTCACAGTCCATTTGTGAAGTATTCAAGCTGGTTCAGTGATATATTCTGGGAGGAAGTATAAACATTTGCTGTGATTCAGCACCTCCCTCCCCCTAGACTTAGGGAGCTCAGCATCAAAACAGATTAGTAAAACCATGGACTTAAATGAAATTAACAAAATTAATATTGGAAGAAGGTGTAAGGCTTTTAATATGAAAAGCATCATGGCAATGAAAATAGTTTGAAANACATTTTGGAAAATTATGTTCATTAAGATTGTATGTGTTTTATTAATGCTTAAAGGCCTGTCTGCCCAGGAGTAAAACCTGACTGTTCTAGGCAGATTATTGTAAAGTTTAACAAGACAAAGTACACATAAACAAATACAAATGTATATATACATCTGTAGGNGCATTTTATGGCTTGTCAGAGAGCATTGAAAATGTTTTCCAAGTTCAGTGGATGTTTCTGATGGTTTAGGTACTTTAACAATATTTCTGTAACATAGTGTTTCAAATTTCAACTCAGTTATATTTCATTTCCATAATTAATGTTTTACTTATAATTAAGAGATTATGTATTTCGACATTTTGGAAAATTATGTTCATTAAGATTGTATGTGTTTTATTAATGCTTAAAGGCCTGTCTGCCCAGGAGTAAAACCTGACTGTTCTAGGCAGATTATTGTAAAGTTTAACAAGACAAAGTACACATAAACAAATACAAATGTATATATACATCTGTAGGCCACAATTTGTTCACTTTGGTCAAGTAAGAAATAAAAGTGAATCTATGTTTTGTTTTCCTTTACCAAAATATCAAATGGGGTTCAGGGTCACGATGCTCACCACAGTTTACAAATAAATGATGATAACTATCTGCATTATTCTTTTTTCCTTGGAGAATAATGTAACAATATGACTTAATTTCACAAACAGGCTTCTGTATCATAAAGAAAAGTTCTTTGTATAAGAGAGTTCTTTGTGTAAGTAGAAGATGACAGCATTTCCTATAGATAGCATGGTTTATCTGAAGTGCAAGCTTTTAATAGTCATGGATAACACTTATGTGATAATTGAATTCTATTTATTTTGTATGGTATTAGGTAACAACAACAGAGAAGAAATAAAATCCTGGAATCTTACTAAATTATGTTAGAGTGGGCCTTGAACTTTAGAATTTGGTAGCTGCAAAACTGGTGTCCTGGAAGCTCTGAGAAGAGGTAGTATTTCTAGAAGTTTGTGTAGGTTTGTAGGCAGGACTGTAGATTGATACAAACTGTAGTGAGCAGGCAGATTCTGCCATGTCAAAAACTGGTTTTCAGGCTGTTGAGAGAAACTTTAAATTGGGAACACGTAATTTTTATCCAAACCTGTTGATGGCAGAGTAAGAAGGAAATCAGTTAACAGGGAATTTTCCATAGTATTAAAACAGATATGAAACTCTCTTATTAGGAGACACTGGATAAGCTGCAGTTTAGTGTCAGTATATGAAGTTATGCAACTGATATAGATGCTTCTAAAGCAGAGGAGATAGGACCTGCTGATTGTTTGCTGCTAATGTATACCTTGGCACTGTATTCTGTACCAAGGACAGGTCTGTCACCCTTTAAAATGTTTTACTAGCATATGAGCTGTTTTTAATCAGCATAAATGATTACTGATTCTATCAGTTTAGTTAGATTTGTTCTGAATACACTGTGACTGCAAGATCTGTACGTAGTAAAAGACAAGTTTACAGTAAAACAGTATACTTGTTTAGAAGATTCACTAGAAATAATTTGCACACTCAGTATTCATGGAAGTTATATTAGTTGACCATAATTGTGATCTCTCTGATTCTTGACTGGGCTTAGAAATTCATTTAAAAAAGGAAAAAAAGCACAGGTTAGCTGCAGGCAAACCTTTTGTCTTTACGCAGCTACCTGATCCTGTTAGACTCCTCAGCCTCTTGAGTGTGTTCTCTCACATTCCAGGCAGGCTGGGATTTTATTGTGCAAGTACCCAAAGAATTCCTTAAAAAAAAAGTACTATATTGTGAAAGGGAAAGAATTGTAAAATTTACCCATTTTAAGAAAAACTTGAGAGTTTTGGTTGTAAGGTAATCCCTCTATAAAATCATCTCAGGGGATAGGGAGAAATGAAGAGTGTTACCTAGGAAGAGCGTTTTCTCTTCTTCCAAACATCCCACTCCAAAACTGGGAGTGTCTGTTCACCTCCATCTGTTAGACAGACCAGTAACTCTTCATCACTGGTCACAATGATTGTTCTATGTAGTTGTTCCAGCTAGTTTGTTTTGTGAGGGACATCTCTATCATTGTCCCAGTTATAGCTACTTTTAAAGTTTGGTTCAGGTGGCTTGCTATGAACTAGACATATGCACTTCTGAAAGTATTTCTAGAAACTCTTGCTAGAATAATTCTTCTATATGCAAAAGCCTTTCTAGAAATGAGTTGGCCAAAATTCATTCAAAGCTCTGCAAATGTCTGTCCTCCTTGCATGGAATTACTCCAGTTTTGAATTACTCTGTTTTAGAGCCTTCTTGAGAAGTAATGTCAGATTAGCCACCTTGGCAGATATGCACTAGGAACAGGATGTAACCATATTGTTAATAGCAGTGCCTTCAGGAAGACTTAAACCTAGATATTTCATGCTGGGAGCACTGCACTGTTTGATGGTGTCAAGAAGGATGTATGTTAATGTATCATGTATTTTAATGTACATCATTGTAACTATATAAATAACTCTGATAAAGAAACATGAAATGTAGAAACACTTCACATCATCATCTTGAAGACTGGCTTCATTGAAGTCAACATGAGTTTTGCCTTTGTTTTCAGATAAACAACATTTATTAAAACCTCGATTTATGCTTGGGTTATGCTGACCATGCTTAATTTGTGGGTGATCTGCAATGACATGATGGTCATTATCTTCAGAGGAGTAAAAGGTAGCCAGTTCAACATGTAGGTTGTGTGATTGAGGCTGGAATCAAGGAGAAGTAGCAATGGCATCCATAATATGTTCATTTTGTATATTTTTCTTAGGGAATCTTTCAGAAAGAGTTTTTAAAAAGCCACAACTTTCCTCCCTTACTCCAACCTCTGCAGAGAAAGGACTGGTATAAATATACATGCACTGGAGGCTGGTTTTGCAAATGACAGAATAAAAAATATTTCCTCCACTGCATTCATGGTAGAAATTACAGGTTTTTATTAGCTTTCTAGTTTACAGAAGTTTGAGACTAAACTCATCCCTAGAGTGCACTTTGCTTGGGGCTTAATTTGATACTGTGTGATTGGCCTCATTTAACAAACGTCAGCAAAATCTTGGTCCCTCTCCTTGATTCCGTAGTAACTTTACTGCAGACATATGAGTAGATCCTGAGCGTGATGATCTTATGGGACTGACTTTTACAGAAAAATGATAAACCAATATAGGACTTGTAATAGACTTGAAACATTTATTCAGTGCTTTTTTCCTCTTGTGTTTGATTGTTAGCCCCCCCCCAGGCACCCAGTTTGTTCCAAAGCGGTGTCTGTGGAGTTTATATGCAGTAGGTAGGCAGCAGCTGGAAGAGACCAGAATTACACAATCTGTCTGGTTTGTACTAATGTATTTTCTAGCTTTACCTTCAACATAGGATCCCAAGGCACTCATGAAAGGTGTGCAATAACTTTGTAGGGGGAGAAGTTAATTTTCTTTGAATAAAATATTCTTTGAAGTATGGGGTTTTTTTCAAATCTCAGGTGATACTCTTCATAACGACTATAGTTTTTTCTCATTCTTTTAAACCAGAGTTGAGTATGCTGTTTGGATTCATAAACTTACTTGTGAAGGGAACCCTATACTTCAAAATACTTGGGTTTTAGGTATAGTATAAACCTCTAGGTCTCAGTCTCAAGGCTTAAATTTCCTAAGACATTTCTAAGCTTCCACATACTGCTGAAGTAACAAAGAAAAGGTAGGCAACATTATTGACATTTTCCAATGAAGAGTAATACATTGTAGTAAAGCATTGTTTTCTAAATCTATTATTCTATAAAGCAATACCTTTAAGAAACATATCTCTTTAGGATATACATAAAAAACCCAACTTGAACACAATTTTTCAGCTTCTTTGAAGTCCAAGCAACAGTTGAAGCTATGAATGTTGACTCTTACTCAGAAAGGTGTAATTGATGCTAATAATACAGTGCTCCTAATGGAGGGCACTTGATTGTGGTAGCAGTAAAGAAGTCTGAACGAAAGAGTAGTAATAAACTGGAAAATATAGCTTGCTACAGATACATATTTCAGTTTCAGTCTTCCATAATCAAGAGTGAATAACAATGGTTTAAAAAATAAACTGCTTTTCAATAAATTATGCTTTTGGTTTGAAAAACAAGTCCCTTGAAAAGATATGCTTAGATTTAGCTAAAATTATATACTAATTTTTGTTGTGATTATACAGACTTTTTGTGGCCTGTGCAAAGTAGTGATCACAACTATTTCTACTGAAAAAACTCTTGCTCTGCTAAAAAAGTAAAACATGTTGGAAAAGCATGCTGAGAAAAATCTGTTCTATCTGAGTTTAATTCGTTTCAGTCAAAAAAGACACTCAGTAGATTCAGGTCATATTTACTCTGGCTAATAGCGATAATTATTATCTGACTTCATACATCTTAGTCTTCCTCAGCTGAAAATATCGAGATCTGCATTTTAATGTAATTTCAGTAAGTTCTAAGCTGAATTACATTATCTCAGAATTGAAGACAAAGACAAAGAGCTTGGACCTAGGTATAACCAGGTGCTATGACTCACTTGTTTCATGGTAGGTTTTTGAAGCACTGTGCTCATGTTCATGATGTGAGGTCATAAGAGCACATTTAGGCTCAATTGCTCTGACTTGATGAAAACATTTCAAAATATATTTAGATTTCTGAAATCTCAGCATGCACATAAGGCCTATGAAAAGTACGTCAGAATCATTCCAGGTAGATAAACAACTTACCAAGACAAGAAGGAGCTCAAGACGTTTGGTGTGAGTGTTGTGCATTGAGAGAGAAGTATTGATCTTTTGTAGAGAGGTAGAGCAAACTGGCTTCACTTTGTGGATTTTACAACAGGTTAAGAACTGAATTCCCTTGCTTGTCTCTTGGCAACACACACTGACACAATTTCTGCAGCAGTTTATAGGCTGTGGTAGTATCTGTGACCTCTTCTATCCCTCAGGCCATAGCTACATAATCACTTTAATTTTACATAACTATGCACAGCAGCCAAAAAGGGCAGTCTTGTCCTCCTCCATTGCTCCAAGCAACCAATTCCTCTCCCTTCCTCTGTGCTGGCACTAGCATTTGTATGATCAGTCAGTGAGCTGAATCAAGAAACCAGTCTGGCTGAAAACTAACCCCAAACCCCTTAGCTGCAATACATTTTTACAGTGGAGCAACTAATGAGATACTTAAGAGGTTTGAGATTTGCATGGCTATGGGTGAAGTTGTCTCTGAGAAAAGTGTACCCTCTTGGGTCTCACTTTTGTCCATCGAAGTGGTGTTGCATAGCTTTTCTGAAGAAAAGGTTTTCTGGGGCCTTGGACAACAGAGCTCTTAGGTTACCAAAATCAGTGGATGACTTGTATATGCAGATAATTGTAAACATAATTTTTCTATGACTGTATCTTCTCTTTTACTGTTTTAAATTGTGTTAGATGTTGGTGCACTAAGTGTTAAAAACCCCATTGAGTCTGTTCATTCTTAGGACCAGTGATTGTGGAATTAACTGTGAAATAATTTGCTCTGAGGGCTTAAGGTAGACATAGGCCTGGGAGGAAAGAAAGAATCAAATGTAAATGGAACTTCAGAGGCCTTGTAGCATAGTGTTACATCTAACTTTCCATTTTCAGCAGAGTGCAACATTGATGTTTTATTTCGTTCTGGGGAAAGAGGGGAGAAGGCTGGCACTTCAAATTAGCAGCAGCTGCAGAATTAAGACAAGGGTGTTAGTGACTCATTTGGAAAAGTACTAGCTAAAACATTCTGTCTCCTAGAAAAAACATTAAAGAAGGGTTTGTGATACAAACTTTGAATTTCATGAATGGTGTCAGTGACCCTCTGGTTTCCTCTGGGTAGCTTACCTGATTAGTGAACATTTGCTTTTGACAATGGCACATTACAGTGAGGAGATTACACAGGGACATCTTGGAGGGGGAAACATCTCTCTTAACAGGGTCAAAGACTTCAAAATGCCTCTTACTTCTTTACACCTAGTCAGTTAGCAAAAGATTCAGATTCTTATTGTTCGAGGTAGGTAGAAAAAATGGTTATACTTAGTAGTCTTTGATGTGTCTGAATTATTGATAAAGAGTAGTCAAACTGCGATATCCCTGAACAGCGGGATCTTGAATCATAGAAGCAGTTTCTTTGTTCTCAGTCCCAAATTCCTTCCCCCAATTCACTGTTCTCACTGCTCAGACCTTTTACTGGACCATATGCTTAGTGCTTATGTTTAGGTTCTCTAAGTCTTTTCACATCTGTATTTCAGTGATTTTTTTACCTTTCTCTGACAAATATATTTCCCTGTTTTATGCTCAGGTCCTACAGATAGCTTTATTTATCTTTAAGAAAAAAAGGCTAAGGGGAGATCTAATTGCTGTCTAAATGTATTAAATGAGAATGTATAGAAGAGGTGGAGCCAGACAATTCTTGAAGATGCACAGGGATAGGATCACAGGATAATTCAGGTTGGAAGAGACTTCAGGAGCTCTCTAATTTAACTTTCTGCCTAAATCAGGGTCATCTAGGTCAGACCACGTTGCTTAGGGCATTATTTGGTCTGATCTTGAAAGTCTTGAAGGATGAAGATGCACAGCCTCGCTGTACATCCTGTTCCAATCCTAGCTATTCTCATAGTAGGTGTTTTTCCTTATTTCCAGTCTGAGCCTCTGTTGTTTTGACTTAGGCTCGTTGACCTACCATCACACCATGCACCACTGTAAGAACCTGGCCACTTCTTGATAACCTCCTCAGAATTTTCCATTCCGTAAGTGGAAAGCTGCTATAAACTCCCACCAAAGCCTCTGCTTCTCCAGCCTGAACAAACCCAGTTCCTTCAGCTTTTCAAAGAGCATGTGCTCCAGCCCTCAGCCGTCTTGACACCCTCCACTGAACTTGCTCTAGATTATCAGTGTCATTTACTGGGGGCCCAAAGGTGCATATGGTATTCTATGTGGACCCTTTAAAAGCGGGGATAGTCACTTCCCTCACGTGAATGCAGCCGGGAAGGAACACCTCACTGCCAGAGCATCCTGCTGGCTTATGCGTGCTGTCTGTCACAGCCCCCAGTTCTGTTCCAGCAGAGCTGCTCCTCACTTAGTCAGCTTCCAGCTGACATCATTTTAAGGGACTCTTCCTTCACAGGTGCAGAACTTTTGCACTTCTCTGTAAAAATGTTAGACGCAGCAATCCCAGGATAGACACTTGTAGTGCTCCACTTGGTACAGACACGACACATGCACTGCTCTCTCCTTGTCTACACAGGCAGTAGGTTTATCATAGAAGGGAACAGGCAATAGGATGCAGCACAATGGACACAAGTCAGGACATGTGAAATTTCTAATTAGATATGAAGAAAAATTTTTTTTTCGCTGTAAGAGTGGCCTAGAACCTGAACAGGAGCTGAGAGACATTCTGGAATCTCTTGGAGATGGTAAAAAACTTAACTGGACAAGGTCCTAAGCACCCTGTTCTGCTTTGAATAGGGGGGCAGTTGGACTGGATGACCTCCAGTCATTCTTTCCAAACTAGAGTATGATTCTGCAAGGTAGGCCCTGGTAGCCTACCCATCTGCTTAAGAGGCTGTAAAGAAACTGTTACTGATCCTTCTATGTTCCATCATTGTAAGCTGTGCCATGGAATTTGGAAAGGAAAGATATAGAAGGAAATCCCTTTTTGTGTTTAACAGAACATGCATTATACAAATATGCAAATGATAGTTCAATAATCATAAATCATGCAAATTCCCTTATCCCATCTTAGGAAATAACTCGTTTAAGCTGCTTAAAATTTAAGGTTTTAGGTTTGTTTATTTGTTTGTTTTTCTCCTGGCAGAATGTTATAGTGCTACAAAATTAGGCTATAAATTGTGACAGACTTATATATGTTCTCATACCAAATCACTTCTTTAGGCTGACATTACTTGTTCCTGCATCAAATCTGAATGTTTTGATAAGCTTTTGTCCTGAATGTGGATTAAAATTTAAATAAAACAATAATTAATCCTGAAATAAATCTTGTTTCTTTCCAAGCAGATATTATTCAGAGAACAGCAGAGTACTGAGGAAAGCAGTGTTCTGACTTTCTAGTAGAAAAAATGTGAAGAATGAGCATGTTCCTATTGCTTTTCACTGACAATTCTGCTATATCTCACATGACTTTTCTTCCAAATTACAGTAAGTTCATCAGCTGCAGAAGCTATGGATACATGAAAGGCTTCCAAAACCACCCACCCAGCTTCTTTAGCCCACTCTGCTTTTATTAGCACTTTTTCCCAGTGTCTTTTATATACTTACTCCTCCAGATTTTCTAAGGATTTTCAATGGCAGGTATAATAATAGGAACTCACATGTTCCTGAATCCTGAAGTTATCTTAAAGATGCTGCTTCTACTAGATCTTAAAAAAATTAAAATCACAGCTATGGTTGTCAGCCAGATTGATGATGGGAAAAACATGTAAAAACCACCAAATGTCAGTTGATTTTTACACTGCTAACTAATCTGATCATGGTCGTCCATTAATTCTGAAAATCAAGTTTCTTGTTAGGTGCCAGAATATATATTTAAGGGACCCAACACTAGATCAAGTTGGCCTTAAGATGACTTTCATGGCCAGAAAGTTGCAGAGACAGCAGCATTATCACTCCAAGTCATTATTACAAAAAAGAAATTGCTCAACTGAACACTTTATTTTCTTCTTTATCCTAGAGTGTTTACATTGATGGTGACTGAGCTATATGAACATTAAAAAAAATATGCATATTTTAACAAAAATATGAAGTTTGTGCACTGAGGATGGTTTTGCTCTTATGGATTTTAAATGGCATTCTCTGACTTTTATTTAGTTGCGTGCCTGGGACGAGGGAGGAGTGTTACCAAGCATCTAACACTTCCATGCTAAGTAGCCCTGCTGCTTTCTGGGAAAAATAGCAAAATACCATGGTAAAAATGAAAGGAGAATGGCAGAAGTTTGCTTTGCCATATTGCCCCCTAAAGAGGCAGAAAAGCAAGTATGCATATTTTATATTTGTTACCTCTTTCCTACTTTTAAAATTGAAAGTGGGATTCTGTGTCAGATGAATAATTGAATAATGAACAAATGAATAATAGATACCTTTTTTTACCCATACGAAGTATAATGGGTCATTTTCCATGCTTACTTACACTCTATTCAGCTCTGTCAAAGTTAGTGTAAACAGGTCCTCTTTACTGATATTTAGTAAAGAATAAATAAATATGAAGTTTAGAAACATGTATATACCTAACAACAGAACTCCTGGCACTTCCATGGAACACCTCTTAAGAGTAGGAATTGATCTGAGTGTTGTCTTCCAAAATGCATTCTGTCTTTCTCATGAATGGAAATCATGCTGCTTTTGTCATTCTGGAACGATGCTGCACATCCCAGTGCTCTGGTGGTAAATGTATACATGCATTTTAAAAATGTGTTAGATACATAGTCTAGTTTGATTTACCTACCAGTTGTTAGAAAATGTCTACAGTTGATTCAATTTCCTTAATTGACTAGTTGTTATTCTTTGCTCTTTGAAAGTGTGGTATCTATCCTGTAGGACAGCCTGTGCTTCAAGTAATTTTGATATTGGGCGATCTAGTGAACTATGGATGTGTGTGTGTATGATTTATAAAATATTCTGGGTTGCTCTCTGTATAATGAAGGCATTCATGTGTCAAATGGGCACTAGTTGTGATTTTTTCATAAATTAAGACCTTAGTCCTTCTCTTGACACTGGTACTGATCTCCACATGTTCTGTAATTTACATGTCCACAGAATCTAGTCTTTGCGGAAAAATCATGCACCAGACTCTTACTTACATGTCAAGGAATAATAAACATTATAATATTAATTTTAATATTTATTTCAGCACAGCCCTCCATTTTTCAGTTTATATGATCTGCAAAATCTCCAGACCCTACCAGACAGCCAGTGGCTTCAGAGCAGAATTCAGGAGCCTCTGGATGCCTTGGAGACAGCAGAAAGAAGGCTCCTTGTTATCAAGGGCTGGAGCAACTGGTATACAAGTTGGAGTAACTCTGGCTTGCCTAATTACTGGAGAGGTCAGGACACTGAACTGGGATTTCTCAGAGTAGAAAGTTGGGAGAGCCATGTCTGGAAATGACAAATGTTTCACAGTTGTAGTGAGTCTTTTGATAATTGGTACTTACAGGAGTAACGTCTGGAAAATAGGAAAGGAAAGCAAGGATCAGGATACCATTGAGATAAGAACAGAGAATTAGTTTGGGTTCTGTAATTTTATATAATATTGGCTTCACTGAAATGACAGGCATCTTTAGAAGAACTACCTGCTGTTAGTCCTTACTCCCACAATGAGACTCGGAGCACCTGGTCTGAGAGTGGTGGGTTTGAGCAGAAGGGAGATGGTTCCATGGGGCTGATCTGGTTTGCTCGTTCTGCCCCCACGCATTGAGCTTATCTCTGAAAGTGGGTTAAACAGACTCTTAAAAGCTGGCTATAGACCTGTCTCTTGAGCCTTGTGTTGTCATTTGAGAGAGGAAAAGAGGAAAAGGTAACGGAAAAGTACAAAGCCAGATGGAGGGAAAACTAATTTTGAAAGAGGAAAATTGCTGTAAAGGACAGATAAGGGAAAAGAATATGTGAAAAGAGCAGAGAAGAGCAAAAGCACAATTCACTGAGGAGGCTGTGGCATGTGTGCCAGAGCATGGCACAAGAAGACACCTCCATCTGCCAGGCCATCCAGAGGGAGTTGCATCTCCAACAAAAGGAGATTGAAGGCAGTATTCTGCAAGAACTCAGTTTGGGGACTGCTAAAGTTCAGCAAGAATGAAAGGTTATTTTTACAAAAATAATGGATGGTTTGAGGGAAACAGACAAGACAAGAGGGAAAGGCCTTGTTTTATACAGACTAAGAGGACAAAGGGTGCTCGTTGGGCAATTGTGGCAGTCATCTTTGCTTCTTAACTGCTGCAGCCTTGTTGTGATACTGTAGATAAAGTTACAGAGGTAAACTTCTCAGAACTGAAGAGTTTGCTTTTTTTTTTACTTTTTGTAGATTATACATCTGTTTTCTTATTACACGGAAACTAGAGTAAATGCGAGAACTTTCTGAACAGACTCTTGAGTGACATGGTAATGTTGCAATTCTTTTGATACATGTTCAGAAATTCTCTTACTGTGATAGGTTTGGCATGAATCTTAGTTCAAGAAATTATACCGTAAAGACTAAATGGAATTAGTATCCATTTAACAGCCAGAATATCACTATACTGTATGACACACTGCTCATAGCAAAAGTGGCTAAACAGAAAAGAAACCCAGAAGGTGCACATCTCAGTTTAAAAAAATCAGAAGAGTATGCATGGGAAATAGAACTCAGTTGACATTACACAGTATATCAGCTAGAGAGACACTTAGAATTTATAGTAACATCTTTCCATGTCTTTAAACTTTACACACAGAAATGTGTACTTTCTTACATTAAAGTTTTCATTGTTCATTTGTGCTATTTGTACTAAGCCAGAACCCTTATGTGTCCGAACATGCTGCTCTGGTCATGTGTCAGTCAGCTCAGAGGATAAGGTCCATCCTACTAGCCTGTGTGTATTCTGTGTGTGGATTAGAAATAAGATTCCAGCCCACTTTGGTGGGCTTTCTGTTTAAATTAACATCACTCAGAGGGAAAAGCAGCACCAAGAGCAGGTTAGAAGTACTCTAGTCATCACCATGGAATAGCATTTGCAGTTCCTATAACTGAGATAGGATGATCTGTATATTTCTATTCAGACTTTTTGTGAAATGTCCAGAATCACTCTCAACTGTGCTATGGCCTTTGGAGCTGGTGGACATCATGATATTCCAAAGGTATAGCACAGAGATTGTATTTTTCTATCACAGTCTACCCCTGTGGTGTAACATAGCCCAGAAAAGGGCTTCAGTTTTATGGGGGAGTCACAAATAATGCATAGTGATTTTGCACTTTGAATATGCTGTTCTGAAGCTGTAACTACATCCAAACAATCAGTTTTATTTTGTTAATGTTTAATGTCTCAGTTTTGTAGCTTTTGGTTTTCTTTCTTGTGGTTTTTTTTTTTTTAATCATGGATTATATTGGCGATTTAAGTCCTCAAAAGTTATAAAATCCCAGAGTTTTGCACATATTGTTTCATCCTGTATCTCACTCGTGGGCCGTGATCCTGTGAGAATGGTATTTTGCATCTAGTTCCTTCATTCTGACAGCAGGGATCCTTGAGAGGTAACTGCTGTGCAAGCACTGGGCACAACACTAGCACAGTGAGCACTGGTGGAAGGCCAGGTATTAAGGATTTATTAGGTATTCTGGAGTAATTATCCCCAAATAGTTTCAAACGAGCAGAGCTTTCTTCTTGAAAAAGAGTACCGTTGTCCAAAACACCTTAATCCACTTTCAAAGCCATCTGAGCAAGAAAAGGCATTCTTATTCTGCAAGGTGATTGCCTTGTCATGGTTACTTGTAGATGTTGTTACATTTAAATCTGTTAATGCATGCTCGAGGCTTCTGTTCCTGCTTCTTTCCAGGATGGCGCCTTAAAGGTTTGATGATACTGATGTAAACACACTGGAGTTTTAGAGAGTAAATGCTGTCAACGGTGCAGAATATTGATGCTAACAAGATTTAGAGCTTGTCTGCACTTAAAAATGTAATGGAATTTATAAGGAAATACTTTTCTGGAATTACTGAGCGTGTTAAATTCTGATATAGATGTTCACATATCTACACACTCCTGTCTGGGGTTATTTCATAGTAATTCTGGTAATTTTCTAAACATAGACAAGACTTAATTAAGCTGACTCAGTGTTCTAAACTCATGTCACCTAAAATTCTATTAACTGCATTGTCCTCCAATTAATTATTGTAATAGTTTTAATTATATTAATAAATCCAGTCACAGCAGAAAGTAAATAAGTGCACTATGAATATTTATTCACTTCACTAAGTGAGCATTTTGCCTGCTTACAGGATTCAGAACTGGGCTGCAGAGCAATTGGCAGAATACAGATGAGATTTCTCTGCATTCTTTTTGATGTCTGCTTTCTTCAGAATTATAAATACTGAAATTACACAGGTATCTTGGATTTAATTTTAAATTGAAAGGTTCCTAGGATGTGCAGTAGTGCAAAACACAAATAATTACATGAATGTATCATGATTACATGAACAGATTTACTTAAATTGTAGGAGTTTTATAAGTAAAAAGTTATGTTACACAGAAGAATGAAGCTGCTTAGCTTTATAAAAACACATTTACAATGGTGTATACATAGACATATATTTAATGTAATTACATTAAGTGTTGGCCTGAGAGACCAATTAAGCTCAGTTGTAGCCCTCCACTTAAAATTGGAGGGAAATGGAGTAAAATAAGTAATGCTGAGTAGAATTTGATGCTAAATACAGAAAAAACCCCTGAGTTGCAGTGTGCAGCATGTTCTACTTTTGTGACTCTTACAGACCTCAGAGAGAATTGTACATTTGCATCCCAGGGCAGAAATTGGCTGTGTGCTTGGAAGCATGAAATCTCTCAAGGTAATACTTCATAACTGTGGAATGTATCCCAGGACTGATATGTAGCTAAGAACTGAGAATCAAATTACACTTTAGAAATACTTGAAATTAAATATTTTTCTAGTTAAGGAGAGCATTATGCTGGGTAAACAATATATGTTTTCTTTTTCTAGAGGTGCATTGGAGCATAAATATCTATGTTTGTATTTCCTGATCTTTGTTGGATTTTAGTAAAATTTCTTTAAGAAAAAGAAAGTTTTTTCTTGAGTTCATTTATTAGTGTTTCATGTTTGATTCTTGAAGTATCCATTTTTAATTTCTTTTTACATTCTTCTTTTTTTCACTCCAATTAAGTTTGGAATTTCTGATTTTGAACAATTAATTTCTGAGCACATTGATTTGTTTCAGCAAGGAGAGGAGAATATATTCCTAAATTCTTATTGGTGTCTGCACAGAAGCATTCACTATGATGCTCTCAATAGTCCTTTATGACAAAAAGTTACTGAGAACAAAAAATAAATTTATGAACTTTGTCATCCATATTAGTGCATCTGAGATGGACAATAATTTCCTGACTATTCATTCTGCAGTGGCTCAGATCCTTGCAGGTGCAAATGAGCTGTTTTTTCCTCCAGTGGATGTGCCTTCTGTAGTGTCAACTCCACTCACTTTTCCTGAATCCATTCCCAGTACAAGCCAAAGCCCCATACTGGTCAGGTTTAGTGAAGGGTATTGGACCCCATCTATCTTGTTTCTTCTCGTGATACCCCTCCTCACCTAAAGTGTTCTTGTGCCAAGGAAGGTAATGATCATGATTTTGGCTAAACAGCTCTCATAGTTGGGGAGACCCTTCTCTGTTGACTTCGACTGATGGAAGGAATTGCTGAGGATCCAGTCAAACCTGCAGAGAGCAAATTCTTGGGAGAAATAGAAAAGGATGTTTATTTGAAATAACATAAATAGTAAAGGAAAAGCAGATTTTCTTATATTTGTTCTTTTACTTGACGTTCTGTTCA
This sequence comes from Sakesphorus luctuosus, assembly GCA_013396695.1. Classification (NCBI taxonomy): domain Eukaryota; kingdom Metazoa; phylum Chordata; class Aves; order Passeriformes; family Thamnophilidae; genus Sakesphorus; species Sakesphorus luctuosus. The sequence goes on along the minus strand of VWZD01004065.1, from coordinate 689,158 downwards.
TATGAGCCCAGGTGGTTAGGAAGATTATCTCTGGAAGCTGGGTTTGGGCAGACTGTAAGGTACTTGGCCATTGATAAAGCTTATTGGTTATTACTTTTTATATCCTTGAAGCACCCTGGCAGGTCGGTAAGGCACCCATTGAGATAATCCTTGGGTTTGAGATAGACTACTACTTTTTTAAAAACTTTGTTGCATTCTGTGATTTTAATACCCTGTCACTAATGGGTACTATTAGGGAAATCTCAAATGTTAGGGAGATAATGTCAGGCTCATCCAAGACTTGATAAAGAACAAAGCCACACATTAATCTCATTGTCGAAAGACCTATATACACCTCAGCTGCAACAGAGATGTTATTTTTTGCTAATGCTTTATTTCTGTCAGGTATGACAACCTTGAGCCCCGTGTCACAATTCTTAAAATGTGTAATCATGGGAATAGCATTTGGACTTATTAATGTAGTTATGAATAGTCACATGATTAAAAATTTGAAGTTCTGTCTGATCTCTGCTGATCTAGTCTGAAGTGTTTAGCTCTGAATTTTCTAGATTCTGACAAGCACATGGTAAAAATGTAGATGTGCTTTACTTCACCTAAGTTTTTAGACATACATAGTTGCGGGTTGGAGAAATATTATACTGGTTTTTCTGTTAGGTTGCAAAATAAAAGCGATTTACAAAAAAGCACATCTTGCAGTACTTATCCCCAAAAAGCAATTTCACACAAAGACTATGCAGCCGTACGATATCTAATGGCCATTTCTTCAGAGAAATTTCACTGTCCTGCTGAAAATAAAATACAGCAGCACTTACATAAGAGAAACTTGGAACATTGTAAATTATGTCCTTTAAGCAATAAATGAACTTTCTTCTTAAGTGGAACTAAAGTTTAGGAATATAGTGTTCTTTGTCTCATAATTGTCTGCCTACACACACGCAGTCTGCATGTCTAAGAACAACTTGCCACTGAAGAAGCACACGTTCTGTATTTTTGTTCTCAGATGTATATTTTTGTAGTGGAAGATGTCTTTACATTAACAAAAATAACTTCTTAATGATCATACATGAAAGTTAGTGGTGCTGGTTTTACATTACTATGTGCATACATACTTGTTAGAACATGAATGATATTTTCAGAGTAACCATATATTTTGTGGAACTTTTCAATGTTTTTGGCTCCATTAACATATTCAACAACTTATTTGCTCCATATGCACTTTTTTTCTTACTCATCTAGTACTGCCATTTGTTAGGCTGTGATGAATATGTTCTCTAGACAAACTAACAAAAGACAATAAATAGATCAATTCTCCATCCAGGAAAACAACACAATATAAACAGAATATTAGACAAGGGCTTTAGAGGACAACCCATCCATCTGTAAAAGAAAAAGGCCAGCCTGGTGTGATGTGCTTCAGAACAGGTAAATATAAAACTATAAAGAAAAGCAATTATCATTTAAAGCTAAACGTAAAAAGCACAACTTCATTATCGTGCTGATCTGGATGAACCTTAAACAATGTTTACAGTAAGGTTTGGAGAGTTGCCTAGCGCTGGAGTATACACAATTAAACAACATAGCTGAACTTTTCTTTCATGTCAGCGTACTGCTAAAAAGACCTTCATTGTACTCATATGATAGTCATTCTTGGAACTGACAACATAAACAGGAGGAGAGAACACTGACTTGCAATTCTATCCCATAGTAGCTGCGTGCATCAAAGGGCATGACTGCATTTTCACCTGTACAGCTTAAGAAGTAAATTAGATACACAAAATAATAGTAAGAGCACAGCAATCAGTTCTAAAATGTGAATGTGTACCTGAATTTTGGAACTGCACCATGGGCTCATAGTTATTTAACATATTGCAAAATTAATTTTGATTGGTTTTGTGCAACCTTATTTCTGTGTCCAAGGCAGTTAAATGCCACCCTGATGACCCAGTCCTGTCAGATCTGGGAAGCTCAGCAGGGTCAGGCCCAGTTAGTACTTGGATGGGAGACCTGGGAATACCGGGGGCTGTAGGTTGCACTCCTGAGGACTTCATTGGCACCGTCCAAGCTCGCTCGACCATGGGAGATGAACCTTAGGGTGGGGCCAGTTTCACACATGCTGTGCCTCACCTAAAAAATCCACTGCACAGGAGCTTCAGGGACCTTGGAGTAACTCTGACAAAAGCCCATTTACCTGCCCACAAGGCAGCTCGCATGGCCAAGGCTCCAGGGTGGCCACCCAAGCTCTGCTGGGGATAGAGCTCCTAACCTGTGGCTTGGGGCTTGTGGCCATGAACATCCACATGGGGAGAGCCCTTCCCAAATCTTTGTTCACAAAGTGTATCCATAATTTCTGTGACTAATAAGCATCTATATACTCATCCTTACTTTGGTGTAGTAGTCCACAAAAGGCAAACACAAATTACTGAAGGAATAAAGGAAAGTTAAAGCGACAAGCCAGTTGGTAGACTTTGAAAGTGGATAATCTGAATTGTAACTGCAGTTTGGCATGTCATTAGTCCCAGAAATACTTGTGTTTCAGATTATAACACTACTCCTAGAATCACCAATATGGTTTTTTATTTGTTCTAGTTATTTTTAATTTTTATTTTAAAAGAAATTATTTTGGATACCACTTTTGCATGTGTATAGTATGATCACAATAGATCTTGTAGTGCTTGTAATTAATGTTACTTCCTTAACTGGCCACCTTCAGTTCCTATTAAGCTGTTTATTTTTATGTAGAGACTATATCCGAATGAACATTTTTATTGAAAAGCCGTTAATATTAATGGCTGCCTGTAAAAATGGAAGTTAATGTAGGATATGAATTTCAATGTGTAATATATGACTTGTTTAATATTACAACAATTAACAAGATTGTGTGCAGTTGATGACAGAGCAGAAAGATGGACCCTAATTGAATGGCATATGAAAAATGTTTTGAACTTTCATCAGCATCCAGAAGAGAGTAACAGTTCAAAGCTTATGAAAAAATTATAAACATAAATAACAGAATAGGTCATGTTCAAAGGGACCACAATTGGTCATCTGGCCTGACCTCCTTGCTCAAGCAGGGTCATCCCAGAACACATGGCACAGGACTGTGTCCAGATGGTTCTTCATCTCCAGTGAGGAGACTCACAACTTCCCTGGGCAACCTGTTCCAGTGCACGGTCACCCACACAGTAAAGTTCTTCCTCATATTCAGGTGGAACTTGCTGTGCATCAGTTTCTGCTCATTCTTGTCGCCTATCCTATTGCTCAGCATCACTGATTAGAGGCTGACTCCATCCTCTTGACACCTTCCCTTCAGATACTTATACACATTGAGGAGCTCCCCTCTCAGTTGTCTCTTCTTAAGTCTCTCAGCCTTTCCTTGCAAGAGAGATGTTCTAGTCCATTAATCATCTTTATAGCCCTCTGGTGGACCTGCTTCAGGAGCTCCACATCTCTCTTGCACTGAGCAGTCCAGAACTGGACACAACCCTCCAGGTGAGGCCTTACTAGGGCTGAGTAGAGAGGGAGGATCTCCTGCCTTGACTTGCTGGCAGTGCTTTTCCCAGTGCACCCCAGGATGCTATTGGCTGCCTTGGCCACAAGGGCACTGTTGGCTCATGGAGAGCTTGTCCACCAGGACTCCCAAGTCCTTCACTGCAGAGCTGCTTTCCAGCAGGTTGGCCCCCAGCCTGGACTGGTGCATGGGGTTATTCTTCCCAGGTGAAGGAGCCTGCATTTGCTTCAAATAGACACTGTTTTCTTTTAAATAGTCTTTTTCTTCATCAAGACCTCTTGACCTTTGCTTTCTGTAGGAATAGTACTAATCCAGTACAATTTCAGATAATCACAACACTCACTCATCAGAGATGAAAACAGGTTTTTGTAGTATATGTAGACTTGAAATTAGAGTGTTTAACCTATACGGCCTTCACTTTCACTGAGCCATTTTTATTGCTTATAGACAAAAATTATTCAAACTATTGTCTGAAATTGCAGTTTATTACAGTTATGATAGAATAATTATATTCTATTCTCTACTAGAGCTGATGATAAGAGGAAAATAATAATTTTATGTTGTCAAGACCCTCAATCCCTCAGTGGTGAATAATTTTTTCTGTTTAAAAAAAAAGGCATCTCATTTGTCTGAACAGACACTCAGCTGGAGATCAGTGACATGCCAGTATTATTGCGTTAACAATTCAGAATTTAGGAGTAGTGCATGGACTATCATATAAGTAGTACATAAACGATTCCATTAGCAATCCTGCAGCATGTTTGCTAACAGCATTAGAATGTGCTCTTCCAAGGAGCCCCATCAAGAATTTTTTTTGTCTGTGAAGGTACAGGAAATTTATTACCTTTGAAATGTATTTTCTCTAATTGCTGTCCTTTGAATTAAGCCTTTCTGCCAGATGCAATTGATAGCATATTGCCAACTACTGCAAGTACCTTTCCCTCATACATTTAATACAGGAAAAATTCTTTCAATATCTAATGAGCTCTTGCTTTTTAAATTAAATGGGCTCTTGTATATCCCAGGAATGCAAAGAAAGATCCTGGCTTGCAAAGTCAAATGAATATTTTGGTGTTCTAGGTACATAAATTGATGGATAGCCACTGGGTAGACTGAGAGAGGAATTCACCATTTGCTAAATGCACCTGGTATGGAGCTTTGTGCCTGTAGGCTGGAAACAAGCAGCCTGTGAGGACACCCTGGATTTAGGCAGTGACTGGTATTTAGGCGTGCAAGAATTGTAGTCTGAGGAGAGTAAAAAGAAATGCTAAACCTGAAGGCACATGGCTGCTGCAAATCAGTAGAGTCAAAGCTGTGTCCAGTCTGGACTGAAGAGATTTTTCCTGTTAGCTTCAGAGTGAAAATTTTTTGTTGCTATCTGTGGGTAACTTCACCCATATTTCCACCAATTTGAATGGGCTTATGCTTACTGAAGGGAGAGAGAAACTCTGAATGCCATTACAGTTAGTTCACTTTTAATCGCAACCGCCACATTTTCATTAAGAATATTGTGCTACACTGCATGTCTTGTGGCAGTAAAGAATTCTGTCTTAATAAAATTTTCATGTTTGCTAATATAAATCTACCTTCTCATCACTGGCAGGACAGTTTTCATCTAATAATACATAATGACATGCATTTGTAGGTACTCCCTCTGTGTGCTGGTGCCAGCCATCCTGGTGCAGATAAGGGGTTGTCACTGCTTATGTGATAAATTTTTATTCACTAGGTTTAGAGCTAGAGCACATTTCCTTTATGTTAACTTATAAACTGGGACTTTGCTCTAAATGAGTTTATAAAAAATAATTAGTACAAAATATGTTTCTCTGATTCTTTTTTATTGTAAAAAAAGCTACCATCTTATTTGAGTATTACTTGTCTTTCAGTGATGACCTAACAGCTTTTTTAAGTAAGTGAGAGGATGTTACAGGATATTTCAAAATGTGGACCAAATGTCTTTATGCTGTAATGATAGTATGGCTGGATTAATTTTCTGAGACATTTACTCAGTTAAATGCCACCCTGATGCCCAATCCTGTCAGATCTGGGAAGCTCAGCAGGGTCAGGCCCAGTTAGTACTTGGATGGGAGCCCTCCTGGGAATACCGGGGGCTGTAGGTTCTAGTCCTGAGGACTTCACTGGCACCATCCAAGCTTGCTCGGCCATGGCAGATGAACCTGAGGAGTTAAAGGGTGGTGCCAGATCTCCACCCTCTGTGCCTCACCTAAAAAATGCACTGCGCAGGCTCGAAGGACACACACACGTGGGGAGAGCTCTTCCCAAATCTTTGTTCATGAAGCCTGGCCATGATGATGATGAGTAAAGTAAGTGTTAAAACAATTATCAAAAGATAAAATACAAATAAAATTCATCTCCTGGTAGATATTTTCTGGTGTATGTGTGGATCTAATTTGTTTTTTTAAGGTGCTACAGAATGATGAGGTACTATTTATGTACCAAAATAGGCCTAAAATGATATATGAGAAATGCCCAGGCATTGTGTTGGTTTCCTGTCCAGATCCACGAACCAGTTTCCCGATTGCTGTGATTATCTCAGTAGAACTGAAACATCCAGTTACTATACAATCACATCAAGCTCAGTTCAGCTACTCAAATCATTATTTCAGTGGAATTAATAGTTGTAACCCAGAAATTCAATGGTATATGTTCACTCAGTCTTACTCACTGTTTCTAGGGAAAACTAAGATGCATTTTTAGAACTTTCTGTCCAACATGCCCAGACATGCAGGTTTGATTTTGTGCAAGTATTCTTTATTTGCATAGTCCCTAACCACTGATGGGAATGATACTAGATAAATGAGGCATCCAGATACAAATCATACAATAGACTTCCCTTCTAGTCATCCCCTTAAATCTTGATGCTTAACCTGTAAATTTTTTGAATAGATTTGGGATTTCTTTTAAGATAAATTTTAAGTATAAATTGCCAGAATGTTGCTGTCGTAAAGTCCACTGAAATTTACTGAATTTACATGTCTTCATAAATTCTTTCAGAACAATGTTGTTGTTGTTTGTTTTTTCATGACACAAAAAGCGTGACAAAAAAGGCATGAGCTAGTTCAACTTGTTAAAAAAAATGTTAAAAAAACCCCAAAACAACAATTCACTGTAACCTATATAAGCTCATTTTGGTATTAAAAATTGACATCTTCAGACTCCATGCTTCCATTTTTAACTTCTGCACAAGGACAAAAATGGATGTGGCATGCATGTGAAGCAACATGAATTTGCAGTCAGAAAAAAGAACTATTAACAATAAACCTCCATGGATGCAATCCTGAAGGACTTTCTTTCCAAGTGTCCTGTTGTAAAGCACTGGCATTACTCATAGTAGCAAGGATTTGTTCTGGGACTTTACAGGGTTGCCACCCAACCATTTTGTGGCTCCCAAGATATGCAGACCTTTTATAAAACACAGAGGAGCCGAAGAGCAAAGGGAAAGTATTTCTTTATATGTAGCGTTGCCACTTCGGAGACACCAGGACATTCAGGCCTTATGGTGCCATCATATTTTAAGCAGAACTCTCCAGTGCTTTCACAAGCAAGTTGTACTTGAGAATTGATGGCAAGAATATGACCCTGGTGTTCTGTGTGCTTGCAGGCTGAGTGGTGGTGGGAGGCCAGCTGTGGAATGTGGGAAAGCGGCTGAACTGCTGAAGTCATGCAGGGAATGTTAAATGTGTCTCCAGCTGGCAGGGAGCTGTGGCTTAAACATAAGCTCCAGGTCCTGGATATTGCCGAGTGTTCCCAGCACCCTCAGCTCCTGCTGGCCTTAGCGTGGCGCTAATACAAATTGCAAATGGATCGAGAAGAAAATTAAAAGCTTGTCGCCTTTTAGGGGAGTTTTAATGGCAAATGAAGCGAGGCAGTGAAGACTTAAAGTTTCTTATTATGATCTAAGTGTTATGGTAGCCCAACCAGTGAGAAGTGTGGCCCAGAAAAGTTAATCCTGCAAAGAAAAAAGGTTCTCATATTTTTCTTTCTTTCTTATATTCTTGGGTTATGGTCCTCTTAGAGAAAATGCAATTCATCCTTCTTTAGCAACCCTCTAAATTAGGGGGTTGTTCTCTTGCAGCTCAGCCAACACATTCTAGTTTCGTGGTAAAAGCATCAGAGGCAGGGACTGCCACCTACCTGGTGTGCCAAAGGGCAGAGAGGGAGTCAGTAGGGGATGTGATGTAGTTCTTCTTCTGGGTGGGCAGTTAGAATTTCCTCATGTCCCCAGGTGTTCCTTGATAAGCAAAGCAGCTGCTGTAAATAGCCCTAAGGGATACCTGCAAGCATTTTCACTTTTTTTTTATGCTGATATCAGAGTTACAAGGAAATCATGCTGGTGCAAATCCTGCTGAGGTGTCAGCGGGGTGACTACTGGTCCAAGGGCACAGGCTGTGTAATTCCAGGTCTATAGGAAGATAGACCCTATCTGTAGATATATCCTATGTTGTCTAAACGTATACAGAGTGAGAGTATGACAGTAAAGCTCAGAGGTGGCAACTGTATTACGAATAACACAGAAGTTCAGAGAGCACCATCTATTAAATGATTAAACCAACAGTAGCACATGGCTACATTTTGCTGCCAAGCCATATAAGACCCTAGCAACAGTCCTCATCTGGAAACTCCTTCCTAACATTCATTTTCATAATAAGATTACAGTTTTAAATCATCAAGAGAAAGCAGTGATGGGCTGTTTTTCAGCTTTTGCGTAGCTAAAGGCTCCACCCAGGTAACTCTGGTCATAAGACATTTTCTTCTGTTAGAGTCATAACTAAGGATTTGTCACAAATGCCATTAACATTGAAACAGACATGGGCTGAGCCTCTGTATTTTTAATCCTGACCACAAACCTCTTGACTCTGGATCAATAACAGAATGGAGAAACATGAGAAAAAGGCATTCTTAAACTTTTCCTATGCAAGAAATAATTTAAAAGTGTTTCGAAATTAACTCTGGTGAATCTTGCACAGATGTCAAACATTACTTTCCCTAGCTAACAACACTCCCTCCTTGCCTAGCTTCTCCCTACTCACACACCTTCTCTGAAAAGGCAAGGGGGCACCTGCCCTTGCCTTTGCTGTTCTTTGCAGAGTTGCACTAACACTCAAGTTTGCTATACTTGGTCATACAGCATCATCAGCACTGCTTCTTGCAGGAAGGTGTCCCGCCTTGGTAACTGGGAGGAGAGAAGAAATTTTGCTGTAGGCATTAGGTGAGAAAGGAGTACATCTGGGACAGACGTAAAACTTCATTGAAGAGAATCTAGTTGGGAAAGCGGGTGAGGACATGTCAGCCAAGGGAATACAGAAGAGCAGCAACAGAAAGATTACTTTGCAAGCACATGAAAGCTCCCCTTCCAGCTCCTCCTCAGTCTATCTTACGGGAATAAAATTCTGACAGTCACAAGGTGGAGTTGCCTGGAAAGTAACTGTAGCAGTGCAGGAGTGTGGGGAGATGTGGGGGGAAATGGTTGCTGAGCTGAGATACCACACACTGTACTTGGAACAGCTGAGGCTCAAGCATTCCCTTCTGCTCACTCTGCCAGACAGGCATTTTTGGCAGAAGAGCAAAAAGGACACCTGGAGGCAGCAATACCTCAAATTACTAGAGGCAAGCTTGCAAATGCTCATTTGCCAAAGCCTAACTTGTAGTAAGAACATTCACGGCTCTCCAGTAGTCAACAAACAAAGTCATTGCTGTATGGTATCAATAGAAGCAGCTGGTGCAAGTAGTGGGTCTAAAGGAGATGAACAGGAGATGAACATTAAGTGCTCGTAATTTGTGCTCCAAGGTCTGCAGCTCAGTTCAGACCAGTATCCCATAATACAGAAGATGTATTGTAAAACTAAAGCTGTGTTTTCAGATGTATTCTTTTGTACCAGTACCAACTTTAAGCATCCCTCTTTGTCTCCAGCTATTCTTTTTCCCCACATTACCCCATCAACAATGCCAGCATAGCTGTTCGTAGGACCATACAATGAAATAGATCTGGGAACTGGTCCAGGTTAAAAATAAACAGCAAAGATGAATACCAGGAACAAGCAGGGTAAGGGGGGAAATGTTTGTGCTAGCACTCTTGCTGAAAGCAATGTAAGAAACTTTGCACTAGTGAGTTCTCATTCACTATTGGAGAAAACAACTGATGATATGCAAAGTAAAATATGAGATCTATGTCCTGGCAGTCTGAGAAAAGCAATCACAATTATTAATTATCTTTATATCTTATGAAAGGTATTATATTAATGTGAGCTACTATTTCTTACATAAATGTTATTGCTGTGTAGAACATGGCCTAGTCAGGCCCTTCTGTAATCTATAAGTGAAAAATGGGTTTCTGAAGTTAAATATAAAGAATTAATTCAATGCTACAGTGAAGGAAAAAGTAATTGTGAAACTCAAACTAGCATCAGGGAGTTTCTAGAGGAAGGTCCTGTGCTATAGTATTAGAGTATTTCAGTATTAGAATTTGTAGTCCTCAGTACAAAATAGACAAACAGTCATGATAAAAGGCTAATTTATAAAAGTATAAAAATGGATATTTATTTTCATCATTACAAATTAAATGAGGAAAATAATTTAATCTCAAAGTATGGAAAGAGGCTGTTGTGTGCAGCCTAAGAAAATAATCCAGTCAGTCAGTTTGTTCTTACTCATGAAATCATCATACCACAGGACACAAAATAAGTTTATAAAGTGAAAATGGAATGAGAAAAGTATGTTATATTTGGGGAGAAATCAGATTTGCAAAGGTTAAGACAGTCTATCTGATGTATTTGTAAATGGGTCTTTTGATTCATGTAAATAGGGCACGGCACACTGTAGTTCATATCTGCAGTTAGTTAAAAACAAACAAGAAAAACACAGCAGCGAACGAGTGGGTGTACAGATGTTGAGATACCAGCATTCACAGTGAAGCTGGGTGCCACAGGCAGAGGTCTTTCCAAACCCAGGGAGCTTTGCCAACCTCTTCTAACATCACAACACCTTGAAGAAACTTATTTTGCCTTAAAGCACGGATCTGTTAATTAGTTTCAAACACAGCCCTATCTTACCTGTCTGGGTTTATGCTTTATAAAGTTTGAGGGACCATAATTTATCTGGCAAGACCAGAACTATCTGAAGAAATTATTTTTTGAGTTCCTGAAATTTGAAAATGGGGAGTGAAATGCAATGCACTTAGAGTCTACCTGCAATGGAAAATTGTTAGTCCATCTGAAAAGGATCATTTTTAGAGATTTCAGTAAAATAAGAGGTTGAGAGCATTCTGCTTCAGACTGAGTTAAGTATTTCTTTTCCCAATTAATTTTAAAGATTTTTGAAGCTCATTTAAAGTAATTTTAAAATGTTATATTTAACTATTTAATAAGAAAAAAGTCAGAATGAACTAAAGGGGTGTATTGTCAATAACTTTAATGAAGTTTGTTGTTGTTGCTGCATGGTGCTCATCCCTGATGGAGAGATTAGCTCAGATTTGTTGTGTTTTGTCTCTGGACACTCCTTGCATATCCATCTTCCAGATCAAATGCCTCCTTTCGTATTCAAAACTCTGCCCTTATTTACCTGCCCATATTTATGGAAGATAGACGTATATCCTTTGTCTTCCTGACTAATAAAAGGGTTGATTAAACTACATTGCTGTAGGATAAATTTTTAATCAAGTGCCACCTCTGTGGCCTGCTCTCTATACTTTTGCTTTTCATAGATTGTGCAAGTAACTTCAGCAAAAGTGATATGGTTTCTGAGAGTTCAATTTTCAATTATTTTACATCTGGCAATTGGTCTCATTGTTTATAATGCTCAAGATTTTAGAATGAGAATGTAGTTAGTTTATAAAGGCATGAATAATGTTGACCTGACTTTATTCAAACTGATTTAAAAAATCCTTGTTTCTCCCAAACATATCTAATTTCCAAGCTGATGTTACTGTCTAAAGTCACAGTAGCTGTAGGAAGGGAACACAGTTGTCAGTGTTCAATGGCTGTTTGTTGGTGATATGAAATAAGTTGCTGCTCTCAGCCTGTGTTTGTTATACTTACAGAGGCCACTGTCTCAGTTGTCACCCTTCCTTTAACGCTCAGCAGAGAGTTAAAAAAGAGAACTGCACCTTTTTGAAGGCAAACCTCCAAAAGCAGTTTTGAAGTAAATCGACAGGACAGATGGGGAAGCTTCCTCTCCCGCTGCCCACATTGTACCTCCTTATTTGGAAAATCTGATCTTGTCATTGCAGAGCTGCTAAACCAGCTTTGAGGTAGAAAAGGGATTTGATATTTTAACTTCCAGATTATTTTATTATTTAAATTTCAGATTAATGTCTTAATCCAAATTAAAACAAGTCTTTAATTGCTAAAAACGAAACCTGTTGAGATTTAACGTGAAAATCATGCAATGCTGGCTGTGGCACAATAACTGAGGGTGCAGGCCAGATGCAGAACACCTATCTGTGATTGTCTTGCTACCAGTCCCTAAGATTTCAAAAGCAATAAGTAGGATCACAGTCAGTGAAAAAAAACACCCAACTTAAAAATCAGGTCATTAGTCAGGTTTTAAGGCCATAAAGAGATTGAGAATAACAGTAACAGAGTGCTTCAATACTACTGGTCCCCTGGAATGATCCACCACAGCTAACTCGGGAGCTGCTAGTTATTCCCAGTTTAGTCAAGGAAGTTTAAGACGAGATAGCATTTATCTTCTGGCCCATGTCAGTGAGGTTGAACATGGCATAGATGAGCAAAAGATTTGATTGTGAAGGTGTTAAGACACTGAGTACTCGATGCTGTGTTAGTGAACAGGATTTCCCAAACCAGTTCACAGTGAGGAAAAGTTTTCAAAGCTTGATGTCTTCTGTTCAGTCTTGAGGACAGCTCCCTAAAATGATTACAGATGTTCCACCGTCTGTATAAGAAGAATTTAGTAATAGTAGTAAACAATAATAATATATATGAATAGTAATAGTACTGTTGAAAAGCTTCGTGATTTGTGTAGTTCTTCAAAAATGAAAGATGTTAAATAAATCTAATTAGCAATTAAAGACTGTGCATGTAATAGAAAAATATGCCAAACAACTTAAACTTAGATTGGAAAACAATTATTCAAAATTTAGCCTCTTTAGTCCATCTTTTGTGGAAAGATGAAACCCAGAATCATTACTTTGTACACTGTGAAAACAGAGTAAGAATTAATGAGTATTTTATAATTCAGTGACAACATACCACGTTCATTAGCCTGTAGTTATAGATATTCACGTATGTGACTGTAATGTATTTTAATTTTTTTAAAACCTTCATGTATTTAGATAATTGCTGCACACAAGCATAGCTTCTGTAAAGCACAACTTCTAGTTGCAGGGTAAGATCTGACGTTTTAAATACTAAGAAAACAAGGTGCTATCTGACAGAGCAGACAACAGATTGCAGGATTGCAGAACTTTGTACTTGAAAATAATGATTCAGGAAATACCTTGTGCCTGACCCCAGCAAGAATCTCTTCCTCCCTAAGAGTGATCTGTGCTCTGTGCTCCACAGTAATGGCAAACACTCCGGCTAGGGCGGGGGCGGGTATGGAAAAAGAATCTACAGCTAATGAAAATGTCTCCTTTTTATATGGATCCATGTCACTGGTTTTGCTTACATGAGGCAAGGTTCTGTACTTCTTTCAGGAAAGTTCTGCATTCTGCAACTGAAGGCACCATTTTCGTCTCAAAGAACAGGCAAATACATCCTAAAGCTGCCTAGGACAGCAGCTGTGGCAGAATAATATTTTAAATCCAATCTGCCTCTGCTGTTCAACCACCATTTTCAAATCAGTATTACACATTATTTCCATAATTCTCCCCTCTGACCTGAGTTTTGCGCTTTATGACTAAGTGAGCAAGGAATCTATACATAAATCTATAAAGTCAGCATTATTTTATGTTGTGAATTTATCTATGAATTTGGAAGAAAGTGATACTGTGGAGTCATTTGTTTTATCTCTAACATTGGTTCTATCTATTGATATGCCTCTGAAAGATAAAAAGAAAAGAATATATGAACATGTCTTAAAAAACTCCCAAATGATTTCTGTTGCTGGACACTTCCTCCCCTTCCCTGTGAGAGTTGACCCAAGTATACAAGAAAACAAAGAATGTCCTTATTCTTGCTTTGTGATCATCATGATTTTCCTGTGTGTTCCTAATCAGGAGAGACAGGGGCTGTGACTCTTTATTGCCTTTCCCCTCAGGAAAGTATTTATAGCAAAACGAAGGGGGCATAAGGTGTCTGTTACCCGGAGCCTTCAAATAAATCTCAATCAAATCTTCAATAGTCTTCTAACACCAGAATAAATGACTTCCAAGAGCATGGCAAATTCAGGAGTCAGGTTCCACATCTCGCCCATCCCAGACTACCTGCTTGTCATCCACTTTCCAGTAATGGATAGATTGGGCAGTCTGCAAATAATCAAGACAAAAGGTAGTCCCAATAATAACCAAGACAGTAGGCAGCCTAGCAGCAGAGCCACCTCCTAGAATACTGCAAGTGGCTGTCCCTTTACTTAAAACACTTCCGTACCTTCAAAGAAATAAATCCTGACTGTACATTTGGAAGAAGGATACTGCAACTGTAATTCTCTATTCTCAGGTAAAGAAGCTTCTAATTTGCTTTCTTTTTGCAAGGCTGGCCTGTCAACACAATGTCTAGTTCTCTTGACTAAACTAAAACTCTGGATTGGTTCAGCAATATATATAATTTTTTTGTCAATCAGATGCTTAGATAAGATCTAGTCCCCATTATGAATGTTTTCAGTCTGTTTTCTGTCTGGTGACTGTCTCTGTACTTCCATTTTTCATATTTCATATAGCCATTATGTATTTCATAATATTTGGCCATTATCTGTTTCATAATATTTGCAGTAGCCTGCAGGTAGACAGGAAAATGTCACTTTCCCGTGTGCCTCACGCGGTTTCTGCTCTCTCTTGTTATTTTTCCCAGTTAAAACCAGCAGCAATTAAACATGAATAAGATAACATCACTACTGTTTTTATTTGTTTGTGTTTTAGCTCTATACTATTTCAGATTCCTCTGTTTACTACTAGGTTGTATTTAATTATCCAAATTTATCAGCATATCAAAGTAGAACAGTAATCAGTGTGAGGGGAACAGTACTGGCTCCAGGTCTCAACTCAGCTCTGCAAGTGCAAGGGACTTTTCACTGTCCCATTCAAATGTATTTGTGTCTCCCATGTTGACTGCAGAGGTTTTAAGACACTGCAGTAAGGATTAGGTAACAGTAATGAGTTGGTGTGCTGTGCATTCTGCCATAATCACCAGAAGAATAGTATTTACCTGCTTTATAGTGTTTATACCTGTTTTGTCCACTGTTTTGATATTGTTATTTAAGATACTCAGACCTGAAGTCGAAAAAAATTGAAACATCATTCCACCTTTCTTGATCCTGCCTAAACCAGTGCTTGTCAAACAACTATTGATTGCATGTTTCAGTAATATTTTATTTAGATGTTATTTCTTCATAGTAAGCGTTTTTCTGAAGTACTTTAAGTATTCTATTCTCTCTTCCATGTTATGAGGAGATCAAAAGCAATAGTAGGTTAAGAAAAAGACTGAACTGGATCTCACAAATATTGTATGAGTCAACTCCTTTAAAAAAGATTGGCACAAACATCAAGATTGAAACAGGTAATATGAAACACAGATAAAACTATCAGCTAGTGTACTATTTGGGTCATGCTAGAAGTGTACGGGCAGCACTGCTTTAAAGTCAATATTAATAACCAATATTGGATCAAATAAAAGGTCAAAGTACAGCA
Organism: Sakesphorus luctuosus; assembly: GCA_013396695.1. Lineage (NCBI taxonomy): Eukaryota > Metazoa > Chordata > Aves > Passeriformes > Thamnophilidae > Sakesphorus > Sakesphorus luctuosus. Next base: position 673,829 of record VWZD01004065.1, on the reverse strand, counting down.
AATCTTATTTAAATTCCAAGGGTAAAAAAAATGTTGCTAGAAGTGTATGCAATAACAGGGGTTTTTATAAATGTTCAAATATGAATGGAAAACTAACAGCAGATAAAGAGCAACTCTAGCTCTAATATCATAGTATTAATGCCTCCTTTTTCATTGATAGGTTCAAAATAGCTTTAGAGTATGATCCCAGGATTATCAGTGTATTTCACTGCAGAGAGGAATGAATTCAAAGTGGAGGAATCATGCAGTGGCAGAAGCAGGATAGAACCTATACAGCTCTCTTGCATCTAACTGTGTTATGTTAAACACAAGACCTCTTTACCATGAATTCCCTTTTCTGATAGGGAAATCAAAAGGACAATCTTTAAACTATTTTTGTTTTCATCTCCCTTTTACTTGGGCTTTGGAAACCTGGATATTTGTATCTAGTCCTTTTGTTGGAAGAAAGTAAGTTCAAAATTAGCATACAGTTTAGAATCTGAGTAATAAGCTGTAATGATGGGGTAGCTGATACACAATTTAAACAATAAAGGATATTCTATACATATTAGCAATCTGTTACTGAAGTTTTAAGCAAATCAGTAATAATATGGATTTCAGTGCATGCTGCAATAAAAGCATGTATTATCAAACTATATGAATCGGCTCCAGTCTACTGTCACAAATAGGGCCCTTTTCTGCTCAAATCTACATCTCAAGCTTCTGTACAAAACAGTTGTCTCTTCCTTTCCTTTCTTGTAGCAACTGTGTTTTCTAAGGAGAAAAGCTGAATGGGCAAGGCAGAAACTTCTAGTTATGCTGTTAGTTCATTTGATAAAGGTGAAACACATCTCTTCTGCACAAACCTCACTTTGTGAAGAGGCTGTAGAGCATTTTGGATGGATGCAAATAAATTGACAAATATATCCCAGGACTGTACCCATCTCTGTAGCTTTTTTAGTTGATGTCCTGGCCCAAGAGCTGCCTCATTCCTGCAAATTGGGTGGAATCCTAAGCCCGTAGTATGGAGAAGCATGTAGAGACCCCTCCCTCCAGTTTGGTGCATCTAGAGCTAACTCTGCAGCCTCTGGATTCAGAGGTAAAACATCTGATGGTTTTAGCAAAACCAGAATTTACTCCCTATTCCAGCACATCTGCCAGGGAAACCTCACTAGGGTAGCCTTTGTGATCTGCATGTGCACATGGATCTGTCTTTCAGACTGAGCATATGAATATAGGAAATATCTTATGGAGATTTTTTGCTTCAGTGCTATTTTTGAAGTTCATTATGAACCGGTGAGTTTATATAAATACTGTGTTACAGTGATAGCCTCAAAACTTCAAGGTTGCTTTATATACTGCGATGAGTCAGTGAGGCTGCTGGCAATGGAGGGGCCGCTCTGCACCGCTGGAGGCTGGGGGCGGGCGGTGGGGCGTTCTAAATACATCACATACAAACTTTCCTAATAAGTAAAAATGCAATTTCCCTAATTGAGTATACTTTTATTTTTTCTATCGCCGGGAGTTCGGGGCTCCCTCTAGCGGGTAATTTTAGAGGCAGGAGATTTTCTCACGGGCTTGTTCCCGGGGAGTTTTAGGGCTGAGAAACAAGATGGCTCCAGGAGCATCCAGAGTTAAAACTCCTCCTGCCTTTCGCGCCAGGCGGCTGCAGTTAAGTTAAGGGGGGGTGTCAGCCCCCGCTCTGCCCGGACGCCGAGGCTCTGGCAGGCGTCGCTCCTCAGGAGCTGCCGCTGCCCCTTTAGCTCAGCCAGCGCCTGTCCGGGCACAGCCTCGGATCCGGGTGGATGTCCCGCCCGCTCCCCCTCTCCCAGCTCCCCGGTCCCGCGGAGCCCAGCGCTGTTTCCCGGGCGGTCGGAAGCGCCGGGCGCGGGCGATAAGGAGGCGGTGCGGCCCGAGCCCGCCCCGGTCAGGGGGTGCGGCACCCGCGGCGGGGACTGAGGCCGCCTATTAAGGACAGATTGTAGAGGTCTTAAGTCGTATTGTGATGAAACCGGTTCATTATTAAAATGGAGAGCGTTTTAGGGACCTCTCTTACTCTTGATTGCTTCAGAGAAAACATTTCGTTGTAGAGGAGACAGTAAATGGTTTCACTTTTTTCTCCCTGGTTTTTTAGTCGGTTTTACTTCCTGGTTCTCTTGTCTCAAAGCAGGAGAGTCAAGGATAAAAAGGGATTGTTACCGGGTATTCCTGCTGGTCTTAAATTTTAGTTTCCTTAGTAATATTTTTTTAGTGTTCAGTCTTTTCCCTTTTTTAATTTTTCCTTAATTTTGAGGCTCTTTAAATATTATTTTTAATTATGTGTTTGAGGCTTATTTGACCAGACAGTGCCCTGCTAAAGCTCGCGTTGCACGGAGAGTTGTGCTTGTCATTCGACAAGTGTGTAAAACACCCGAGGAGTTCCTGCAAGGAGAAATGAACGTCTGGGCTGCTGAATGCTGAACCCTGCAGTTATCTTAGCTGCAAAAGTAATTAAATTTGATTATTTTTCTTCTCATTATACTGGCACAAAATAAGAGTGGGAAAATATTACTGAAACAATTAAAACTGGCAGTGAAAAATAAGAGGTGGGGTTTTTTTTCTTTCCCATACCTCCAGCATAGTTACATTTATAACTGAGTATGTGTCTCTTGTGGTCTCGATTACATCCTGTGTTTTTAGCTGGCAGCGTTTCCTCTGCAGAGGCCCTGTTCTATATGCCAGCATACATTTCTGTGTATATTAAAAGAACAGAATCAAGATGAAATAGTAAATGAAACTACAGCCCCCACCCCCCAATAAGTAGGGTTTTGATACTAATGCTTGGCACAAAATCAGAAGAGGTGTATCTACCATCATGTTTCTTTTAGTAAAAGCAAGGAGCCTGCTAGCTTTATATTGTCGAAGAAGATCGAGCAATTTGTTTAACTCACCAAATGTGTTAAACAGACCTCTCTCCCATTCTTTAATATTTAAGTATTTGAAGACTGTATTTCTTCAGTAACATTTTCTGGAAATGGAGCTTGGCTGTGCATCCTCACCTACAGAAATACTTTTTTTTTTTTTCAGTTTGCATAGAAGCATTTTTGGAACAGTGAGCTCTGCTAACAGCTGTATTCAATCTTGAGTAAAATCACTTCCTGAAAAAAGTGAAATTAAACTTGATATACAAGCTTACTTGGAATATAATACCATGGAGTTGGGGAACTTTGTGATTATGAAACCAAATACATTCACCCTGCTGAGGTAATTTCTTGTAAATTGTACACTATGGAAATCTTTAATCAATGTCACTGTTTTTAAAGCTAAAATTCATGCGATTCAAATGTGCTTTTTATTTCCCTTCACACAGAGAGTTCGCTGGTATTTTTTTTTCCAAAAAAAAGAGAAGAATTTTCTGCTGTGGTTGTATGAGGTGGAAGAGTAGAAGAGTTAGAACATACAGAATGACACCCCTACATGCCCAAAGTCTTTGGCATCATAAGTCAGGTCATGAAAATCGTGTGATTGATTAAAATAGACAAGTATTTAAAAGCTATATCTGATTTTTGTAAAAAGAATTTAATCAGAAAACCAGACTGTTCTTGAGTTTAACACCACAGTGTTACACAGAAGGGGTGGGAGGTGTTCTGTACTTTTTTAAATACTTAAGATGAAATACGAGATTCTGTATGTATTTATACTGTGATCCAAAGGTAGAATCTGAGCGCACCTGCATACTGGTAAGCACAAGCACCACTCTTGTGGTTATAGACTGAAACCATGGAATAATGCTCAGCTCAGAGCCATTGAAGCTGAAACCCACTTTGCAGAGACAATGCTGCCCAGGATACAGGAGCTCCAAAAGGCAAAACAGAACTAAAAGCATCCATGAACTGAAGTGCCTCGTTAGAATTGTTGGCATAAGTCTATTGTTCATCTGACTTTATGATCCAAGGCCTTGAGACCAAAAATAACAGGACATCAAACCCAACTTTCTCAGTTGTATTTAATTTTAATTAAAGGAACAGAATGTTTAAATCCTTGTAGGGGCTGAGTAGCTGAGTCAGGCATCGGGGCACTCCAGTAAAGCGCTGCCTTAGCTTGTACCTAATTCTACGGGTACCTAAGGATCTAAATATACTCTGCATGTATTTCTGCAGTCAGTAGCTTAGAAGCAGAATCTAAGGGTAAAGATTCAAATGTGGTTTTCTTATGTTTGGGATGAGTGTCATGGCCACAGGTTGGAGTCTTCTTTATTAGCATTTCACTATTTTACATAAAACTGTGACCATGTTGATAGCAGAAATTGAGAGACGTCCATTGAGAGACGCTCCGATGGGGTGTGAGTGCTGGCTCTGGATTGAATTTTGGGCGCTTCTTTCCACTGGGATGTTCTAAATGTGTGTTTCTTTTGCAGCTCCTTGCATGTGTGATTTTCTTCTGAAGGATATGCAATTTCTCCTCCCTTTCCCTTTACTCATGGCATGAGTAACCTAAGGGCCTACCTTGGAACAGGAAATTCCAGAAGGGGAAAGGCCACCTACTATGTGCTACAATAGCCAAGTGACTGACAAGTTGCCATTTAACTTCTCATGCTGTCAACTTTAAAGAGAAACCCTCCTTTCAGGAGAGTTTTGCTTTAAAATTAAATTTCACTTCCTGATTTACCAGGACGCAATAGGAAAAAGTAATTTGAAATATTTTAAAAGACTCAAAATTCTAAGAAAAATTAAATTTTGTGTGAGCACTGACCTTTTTGCTGTATTTAGCTAAAAAAGCTTATGCAAAATTTCTCCTATGTGTCATATTGTGGATTCTGGAAAGTAAAAAAGGTAAATGTTTTAACCCACATGCTCATATGGACAACATTTTCCTTATAAGTCCAGTCTTTAGTAATGTTTACTATTTTTATGATTCATTAGTCCAGACAACTTTCAGGGCAAGTTAATTATCTAGTGTGAGGTGGTGGGGTTCCCTTAGTGCTTTGTATATATTTTACTTTATTGTTGGGTTATCTGATTTTTTTCTGTGAAAAATACAGATGTAAACTGCAGTACTTGTACTTTTGTACAAAAAATACCCATTGAAAGTTTTCTTTTAATGCAAATAAATATAATAATTGCTTTCACCCCAGCTGAGCTTGGTTATAGCACTTAGGGAAGCAGAGTATACCTTGAGGCTGTGGCTGCTTTGTGGTTGAAACACCATATTTGAGTTGGCTTTCTTGTAAAATGTAGGTTGTATGTTCATCTGCTAGATGATAATGCCTTCTTGGGAACAAAACTCTGTTTTTTCTTAGCATGATTCCTCTTTGGTTTTGTCCAAATTCATATAACTAAAATTAAAATTCAGACCACTCTAGCCAGTTTTTCATTTTGCCACTGACAAAAGAACGGAGCATTTTTTTCATTCCTTGTCCAAATTGGTAAGATCCCCCTGAGGACCTTTGTTTACAGTGTCTTCTCATTCTTTTTTTTTTTCCTTGACATTCTCCCCTCCCTCCAGCAGTGAGATGCTAATTAAAGAGAGGACACAGTGACCCTGGCTTGTTTAGAAGTCACAGGGGAGTGGTGGTGGCACAATGACAAAACCATCCCTGCAGGAAGTAATCAGGCCGGAGACCCAGCACAATACTCACTTCCAACACCTGAAAAACCCTTTCAATTTGGAGATCCAGCCCAGAAGCAGATTTATTTTCCCTTTATTAAAAGTATCTTCATTACAAACAAAGCCTCCATATCTCTGTGTGTCAGTCTGTTTAACATGGCAATTATGCAAGTACTGTTTTTTCTTAAATGATTACTGAAAAATATTTCTCTTAACAGAGTTTGTAAAGTAAAAGCAGTATTCATAATAGCTTGTTAGCAAACATCATCACATTTATCTTTAATTTCAAAGAAAAAGTAATTGGTTTTTATTACATCATCCAGCTGGATTATGGTCTTATCTAGTATATAGGAATTTTGAAATTTTATGATACTGATTATTACTTAATTACTAGCTTATCAAGACAGTACTTTATGAGCACCTTGCAACAGAGAAATCCAGGATTCATTCCAAATGAGGTTTTGTAAACTGGATCAAAAAGTCACCTTGCATTTACACCTGTAAAAATAAGATTTCTATTTGTCCAGAACTCTCCACGGCAGGGCATTTCCAGTGTAAGGTGAAGGCTGGGTCCTGCAGCATTGCCTGCTCCCATGCAGCGTTCTGCTGGCAAAGCCAGGGAGACTCTTGTTCGTATGTTAGTGCAGCCAATTAGATAAATCAGCAGGCTCTAGCCCTAGCACTCAATTTTCAGCATTATCTATGCAGTTTTATCTTGTCCCGTAGAAGAATCCAGCTGATTTCAGTAGCTCTCTACTTGGGCTGGCCTGCGTAAATCAGATTGCAGCGCTGAAGTTAGCAACATGATACCTATCATTCCTGTTGAATACAGGGGAATAAAAATCCCACTGTCTGGGAGCTGGATCAGACTGCAGACAACATGCACTTTAAAATGCATAATTAAGGGAGGTTTTGATTTTTATCTTTATGGAACTTTTTTTTAGCAGTTGAGAATAAAATTAGCTGGGAGAAACATTTAGAAGAGTCCTGTTTGAGGAGGAGAGAACAGTATTGTGTCTTATACCACAGCTCGAACAAATCAGTGTCTTAAAAGTAATCTCTTAACTGAGGTTTTGTCTGGTTTTTTTCACTAAAAATTCTTGGAGGCATGGTGATACTGGAAAAATCAGGTTTAATGTGCTCATTTCACTGAGTATCAATCCCTGCAACAAGATTTACACTTAACAATTAAACATTTCTTCAGCCCAATTTAAAGTTTTAAGTGTAACCCAAGTGTGGTAGGCATGGATCCATTGTGTCAGTTCCACATATCTAACATGCCTTTCACTTTCAGAAGTGAAAGGGATGTAAAACATATAAAGAAAAAAAAAGTCGGTGTATATGTATTTTCAGTTATTTTGCACAATCTTTGATTATACCAGTCAAAATCATCATGATCAAATGTAAGGGTTTATGTAAGAGTATTTATATTCTAGATAGCAGGCACCAGAATTTTGATAGCATTTGTTCTATTTGGGTTTTTTTTTCATTCTTATCTATTAATGACACACTGATCCACTAAAATCTAAGGTGCTGTCTGTTTAGATTGGCTAGTCGCCTTGCATCTTCCAGAAGGCACTGTGCCCTGTCACCCTAAACTGTCCTGGAAAACAGATTATGTTCTTCCCTGCAGTGACTCTGTGACCCTTCGCACCTACCCAGAGTGTGAGCTGTCTATGTAACTACAGACCCACAAAGTTACTACTGTTTGGGCAACAGAAAAGAGCTAATAGTATTGAATACTATCAAAACCTGATCCTGTGGCCAGATCTGTGCCCTGTGGGACTATTTGGCTGTGGTCCAGGGGTCAGGTATGAGTACACAGGAGCTGCACTGCTGCTGCTGAGGCAGAGTGCACGGTGCAGGGCTTATGACTGTAGAAGCAGAGCAGTACCTGGAGCCCACCTGGAACTCCTTGCAGCTTCCTGCACCAGTGCCCTCTTCTTCACTAAAGAAGGCGGTCTATCAGAGCTCTGCAGCCAGGTGTGGTTTCTGGCACTACTAAAGGGACAGACTCACTGTCGCTGATGCAGCAGGTGCTCCCCTGGGTAGAGCAGTGATGACCGGCATCCTCTCCTCAGGTGTTGCCTTTTTGGGTGCTAGGACCATTTGTGGGAGGCAAAGATAGGCATGAATGCAGGGACTGTCCAAGGGAAACAGCCTGCGTAAAATGAGGACACTGACCTTTTGGGCACTAGGGACTGCGAGGTTGGAATAGAAAGGAGACTAAAATAGAAAGGGACTAAAAATGCCTCCATCTGGGTAATACTCAGTTTCAGAGCAGTACAGATGTTTGAGACTATGGTGAGGCATACCTGTTGCCACACTGAAATTGTCACCTTTCAAAAATTTGGAATAAAAGATGACATACAGTTTGTTTTAAAAATGACTTTTACGAAGGAGAGTCCATTTGTGCCAAGTTTTCACTGCATCACATCATGCAGCTCATGCAGCTTTGAATCAGCACAGTTTCCTTGAACTTGATTTAGTATCTCAGGGAATCACAATATCATTAATTCCAAGCAAAAAGTGTCAGCCAGTGTTCTTGATATTGCTGTTACTTATTGCACTGCCCATTTGACTGGATTGTTATTGTTCAGATTCCTTTCTGGTTTTGTAATGGCTGCATTTCACATTAAAGTTCAATGGTTTAATTAAGGAAATGACTGAATAGGAAGTTACTGTAACCATGATTTCAGATATTGAAGAAAGATTTGCCCTACACATGAGGAAATTCATGAAACTAAGGTTTTGTTAAATGTTCAACATCTCCACTTTGTTTTTTTAAACCGCTGGTATCACACTGTTTTCCTTCTTTTTATGGAGCTTTCATAGTTTGTTTCCAAGCACATAGTATATTGCAGTGTCCCTAAAATATGGTTTTAAACAGAGATTATTTCCTTTGCATGTTTAATTGAGATCTGAAAACGAAACTAAGAACATTCTGTGTTTGCAAATGTCTCTTGAAATTAAAACATTTTATGTGCTGTTACATAAAACCCTGAGTAGCTGCTTGCTTTCAGTTTTGAGGCTGGTCAGGGCTCTGCAGTCAGACTGCATCTTGATATTGCTGTTCACTCAGCAGTTAGGTGGGATTAAGAAGTTCTGCCTCTGTTCTCAGGTCTAGCCAAGCCTGTTACATATTATAGCTGCTCTCTACATCAGAACAGTAGGAAAAAAATATGTACATATATCTATAGATTTAAACTGTATCAGTTTTCTTTTCGATTTCATAGCACACACACATAAACAGTTGATTCAGTCCATCTAAGGGGTGTGGTAATGTCTCCTTCAAAGGGTGGAATAAGTGGATGGCATGGATGTGGAGGGGTAATGCTATAGCAGGGAGAGACATCTCTTAAATCAGATCTGATACAAAAGAGGTGCCAAAGTCTCAGGGTAAAAAAGGAGCTCACATCTACTCAAGTAGTCCCAAGTCCCCCCTCTGCCAAATGTTATGTTTATTAGTTTGATCAGCTAGCAAATAATTACAGTGGTACAGTAAATAGTGTTAAGTGCTATCTGAAGCCTAGAGTTTCTAAACCTGAAGAGGCAGGGCTTCCCTCCACCCCTCCCAGTATGTTTACTTTATAGTTTACAGTTCATGAAAGGAGCAAGGAGCAGTTTAGTCGTCCAGCACAAATTAAGATCCATAAAATGATCTCCATTGTAGGGTGAGCTGCCTGCAGGCAATCGACATTGTCAGTCAAGAAGTAGTTGGCGGTTAATGAGAGGCACATTGTTTGGCTGGTTTAGCATTTTAACAAAGGTGTTCTAGCACAGTTTTGATTCAACTCTTTAATTTTATCAGCCAAATATAATAGAAAATTGGTAATCAGAAAATTTTAAGCATTTAAACCAACTGTAGCTGAGGAATCTAAAGTAAAGAATATAAAAGGATGTACTATTTTAAATGGAAATCTTATGGTAATACATTCTAGAATTAACCTTTTAGTTAATTTAAAACTGCCTTTTGTTTTGTTAAAAAATTAAAGGTTGTCTACATTGGTGACATTTCAAAGACTTAACCTGATTTTTTTTATGGAAAATAAACAGATTTTTTCTGTATTCTACAATGACATGAGTAAAACCTACAGCAAGGAAGCTCAGCATGAGTTACTTGTTTTGTGTGATTCTACTTAAGTTGTCTTGTGGCCAATATATTTTGATACAAAAGATGTAATTTATTGTTTATTTTTTAATGGAGATGCAAACTGGACTTTATTTTGCAGTTTAAGTCATTTATATCTCAAAGACTTAAATTCTCATCTAAAAGACTTAACTTCTGTTTTTCTCTTCCCTTCTATGAGAATGAAGAAAGAACATTTTGGTCAACTCTGCTGGTGAAGCCAATGCATAGCCCACTGAATATAGTCACCAAGGGATTAATGCAGGTTTCTGTCTTTTTTCACTCTGGCCTAGTTCCTACAAAATCATGTGCCTACATGATTTACTTCCATGAACTGTCATATTGTATGTCATCAATATGAAAAAAAGGTTATTCTTTCTCAAATTACTCAATACTGAATTAGATTTAAGAAAGCCAAAGACCTAATAGTATCAAAAAAAAAGTTACTGGTGTCAGGAGCAGCTGAAAATATTATGAAAACATAAGGATTTTACTTTACTCATACCTTTTGTCAGTACATTTGTAGTTGATTTAAGAACACTCCTTTTTCTGTGGGTAATGTCACTTGACTGCATAGATACAAGCACAGAAGTTAATGGTATGCTTACATAGTCTGAGGCAATTTTGGGAACAACCCTTTTGTGGAATGAAGTAGCAACTTCAGTGAAAATACAATGAATAAGGAGATTAAAGTGGAAGCATTTAGGCATTTTTAGATTTTCAATTTTCTTTTCTAGTCTTTTAAATGATGTCTGTAACTCTGATAAAAATTCCTGAGTTGTGAAACAGTGGGCTCTACTCAGAAAACAATCTGAAATTTCTTGGATGCAAAATGTATTTTTTCAGTTAGTGCAGAATGTGATTTATATAACATCTCAGCTGACATGATCTGACATGTTTTTATGAATTCCTTTGCAAGGCAAAGTGCCTCTAGTTGCAATTTATAGTAATGAGACTGTCTGCTGCAAAGTAACTGATTACAATGATGGTATAAGAAGCAAGCATGTTTGCCTTTCCAGGCCATTACCCTTTCCTCACTTCTGGAGGATCTAAGCCTGGGTTCTGGAGCAATGGTATCCGTGGGTCTCCAAAAGCATTCTGTTTGTCCAAACACAACTTTGTGTACTTCACCAAATATAGCTGGATGGTATTTTTCACTGGAGTTCAGCTAATTTGGTAAAACACTGTATCTGACAGGTCCATTTGAAAAACACAACATAGCTGCATCTATTATTACGCAAACAGATTTTCACATCAAAAGTTTTGCAAGATCTTTCAAATAGTGAAGGGTATGTTGTGTCTTAGGGTCAAAAGCAATATTATGATAGTACCCAGTAGTCATCATGATGTACTTCTGTATTGCATTAAGGGACAACTGGACCAGGTCCTGAAGTGAGCAGTTGTTTACTTGTATCTTTGATGGATAAGCAGAAAAAACCTGGCATGCATACATGAGCACATGTTCACATAGATTCATGTTAAAATACTATTGTGAAAATTATCCAAATTTGCTTCCTGCTAGAAAAAGATTGTCTATTTCCTCCTACTAGGTAGTCATAGAAAGTTCCTGTAGCCATTTGCTGAAATAATTTTTGTCTCATTCAGCAAACACAGCTGGGAGTTTTGCTTTTCTCAGAAATGAGTGTAACAAGTTGTACTTGCAAGCACAGAGGCATTGTGAAGATCTTGTCCCCGGGGAGCTTAGTGCAAAATTCTTTTTGAAGATCCCATAATGGAGAAAATCTTCACTATGCAGATCTTCTGACAGAAGCTGCAGTAGTGGAAGATAGGGAAAGGAGTTGCCAAGGTACTGAAGAACTTCAAAGAACACTGAAACTAGGGGTGAAAGTTCAGTGTAATTCTTGTGTTATCTGAACTCACCCAACTCTGTTGCAGCACAACTGCATAAAATGGCTGGAGTCTGGCTGTGGCAATAATCTCACTTTTCTGGAATATGACTGGAAACATACTGTTAAAAAAATCAATTGCTAGTGAAAATGTTTTGAGTTAAATTCCACAAGGGAGCCCTTAGACTGAGAGAAGCCACCCAGCTTCCTCCCATGGGGGAAACACACCTTCCCCACCTTGCCTTCTTCTGGCTGTGTGCTCCTTCCACTTAACTTGTGATGGTCTTGTTAGACACCTTGGTGACCCAGTTCAACTCCCCACCATGGCCGAAAGAACAGCTGCTGAGTTATTGATTTGAATCAACAAGCAAAAGAAACAGAGGATTAAGCAAAGGGCTTGAAAACATGAAGCTCAGAGCAGGAGAGGGGAAAGAAGCAGAAGCCTTCCTCCTTTTCAGTATCCCTGAGCATTAAATGTCTTGAGGAATAAACTCAGTAAATCACAAAAGCACGCTGTAAGTGCTTTCATTCTGGGTGAAATCTGGGACCTGCTGGTAAAGCTCCTGTTGATCAGACCAGGATTTCATTCCAGGTTTTATCTTTGATTTACGTGCATTGATATTGGTGAACAGACTGGTTGTGCAGAATCTAATAGATACTTGGAATCCAACTCAAGAGAATGTGTTGAAAACAACTCTAAGAATCTATTTACTTAAATAAATGTAAAACTTAATTATGATGCAATGAAATATTTTCCCACCATGATTTGTGCTGCTGCCAGCCCATGACATTTAGTATGGAACATTAGTAAATAACTCTATGATTTACTCCCTGAAATAAATTATCCTAGCCATCTTGATTAATTTACTGATTACTGAACATAAATATTCAGATCATATCTGAATTTAAAATTGCAGGAACTGAAATGATGACTGTGAAGACACAGACTTGGAGTAGCAATGCAGCTGGTCGCTAGTTTAGCTCAGAGTGGAAGTGGCAAACCCCCCCTGTTTGCAGCTGATTGTTATACAGTGTATCAGAGGATGACACTGGTGTTCACCTCCTGCTTTTCACCTGTCTGTGGTGCATCATCCGCATCCTGTACCTTCAAGTGTAGGATCCTGTAGCCAGTCAGGAGAGGGCTGCATCAGAAGGAGCTACACACTTCTTTCACCTCAGAGTGTGGGCTCTGCAAGTTACTGAGGCATGACCTTCCACTGCTCATGCTGAGTGCCTTGGTGGTAGAGGTCTTTCACTGCCATGACCATGGGCTAGATGACCTTTATGAGTGCTGAATTTACATGGAAGAATTTTCTTATTCTGAAAATACATCTGTTGATCATTTTGGTCAGTGTTATATTGATGTTGTGGAGATGCTGCAAACATAGCAAGTATGCAATTTCAAAACTCAGAGGAGCAGACTGTGTATTTCTAGGAGAAGAATACAGTTTACAGCTTCTTTGGCAGACTGAAATCCATGATGCCTGTCAGAGATGTAAGCTGTACCAGGTGAATCAGGAACAATTCTATCAAAGTTTATGTGGATACTTTTATTTTAAAGATACTGAAAATGAGATAAGATTAACACTCATTATTGAATGTTTGCTTAACTTCTCATGCATGGTCTTATTTCTTCACTTTGTACTTCAAATTAGGTCATTAAAATCAGATTGTGTGTTATAAACAAACATCTTTCTGTTTAGATGTGATTATAAAACAAACTTGGAGGATAAAGGCTGTTATTTTAAAACAGATAAAAATTATATAACCCCTTGAAATCTATATAGAAATTAGTTTCTCACACTCTAACTGAGATGATGTAAATGGATCCCAGAGAGCCAGTAGTGTTGTCCATGTACTCAGGGGAGTTGGGGCAGGTCAGAAATGAGGTTAATTGACAGGGAAGTGTGTGAGGACAGGAAAAATTTGTGCAGTGCATGCCAGTGGGTAGAGCTGTCAGTTCTTCACTTGACTACTGTTATTTGTCAAACAAACATGACAGGACTTGGTTCCAGGGAAAGGAAAAAAAAACCCAAGAAGAGTCATCTTAGGACAGCAACATTGTTTGTAAAGAGTGGTGTTTTGTGGATTTGTTCCAAGATACCCACATGTATACACCTACTGTACACAATCTCCAGTCTTGGCATGTCGCTCCTGCCAGTGTAACTGCTATAAGCAACACAGGTTTGCTGAGCAGTATCTGCTCTGGCTTTTCCTCAGGTACTCTTCAAGCACATAGCTTGAGTGTGCAAGCCTAATTTTGCACTAGTGACAATAACTCCATCTTTTTCGATGTATCATATCATAAATGACTTTCTGGGTCTTCTTTCTCTTTTTCCGTAAAGAGATATTTTGGATTTAGTGTATGTTGTGATTCCAGCCTGCTCCTCATGGCATTAGTGCAAAATTTGCTTATAATGCAAATAGTGCATGTTTCATTCAAGGTTTAAAAGTGTATGTTCCATTTTGTAGATGTGTAAAGACCAGGTAAGAGTCTGATTTTTTTTTCTATAACGGCAGAGCACTAACAAATCTGAAGCTTTCATGGCCGTAGATACCAAGAAAACAACATGCAAAGGAGTAAGATTTATGTTTGGCTGATTTTTGGTCAGACCTTCCACTCTAACTCTTGTGAAGTAATTTATTTTTTCATTGTCATTAACTGTTCTCAATCTTTAAACATAGTCTAATTGTAGGAGTATTGTAATGTCTTTTTTGTTTTTTGTTTTTGTTTTTAATTTCTAAAATTCTCATAAAATAGTAACCATTCCAGCCTGGTCCACATGATGAGTAATTTCATCCAAGAAACCCAGCACACCAAAATGGAACATATTGTGGCTAGAAAGAACCTCTTTTCTGCTTAAAACCCAGCAGATATAGTCCTACCTTAGAAGCCCATTAATGAGGTTTTAGAAAAAATGTTCGTGTGTTTATAGACTTTACTTCATCTTTCATTAATATTTGTATTAAAATGTAAATATGTAAAATATATAAAAATCAAACAGCTACACAGAATCATTGTTTCCTAGAAAATACTTAGCAATATTTTTGTTATCTTCTTCTATTGTTCCGTAAATTTATGTTGCACATAATGTAAAAATACACAGTCAAGAACGTGTATCAAAAGAGTGAGCTCTTCTTAGTAGTCTCACTTAAAAATAAATATGGTTTAATATAATGTTGAACAACTCCTACATAGTTAATAACAGAGCAGAAAAAGCAATATGTTTTGTCATTTTTGACAGACATTATTATTTTATTCTACAATAAATTTGGCAACAGTTTACAGGCTTTGACTGCTTTATAATTTCAAACAAGTGTCTGGAAACATTATCAGGTGAATGGCAGCATTGAGATCTTGAGGAGTAATTTCATTCATTCTACAAATGAGGATTGGATTTTGTCCTTTCCTTTAATTACTGATGATGAGCTGCCTCCTTAAATTTCTGTTATATAGTAATCCTTTACAGTAATTGTGTTTCATACTTGTGCTTCCCAGAATATACAAGGGATGTTTAGGAAGGGGATTTGTTAGACAGTGGAAATGCTTCTATAAGGAAGTGTCTTGTCATGGCTTTCAAATAATAAATAATGCATTCCATGACATAAAATGCTGGCATGGCATTAACAAGAGATTGTGTTGCTCTCTATGTTCATATTCTTAACACCAGTCATCAGTGAAGGAATGGCAATAATTACTTATAATTGTGCAATTTATATTGTGTCTTTCCAAGAACATTTAAGGAAGCATGGAACGAATGAACTGCAAAGCTGAAATGAATAGGAGTCAAAGCATGTTGTTGGAGACACAACCCTAGTGGCCACAGCAGAGGCCTTTTGTGAGCACTGCGGGGAGCAGACGGCTGCTCTTCTTTTCAAAGAGAGCTGTTGTATTTAATGGAAAAAAACTGCAGTAGAGGTGATGGAAAAATCAGAGACAGGTTGGAGGATTCCCAGAGAGAATGAGCTGATGAGTTAAAAAAAAATCGGTTACAGTGATTGTGCACGGGTATTTTATAATGAGTGATAACATAGTGCTTGCTTTTTTTTTTTTAAATATTCTAATGTAGAGAATAAGTAATTTGGTACTTTGGTACCAGTATTTGAAATGGTACATCTGGAAAAGATTGTTTGTCTTCCCCTTTTGGTTGTGATCGTCATGGAGATTCTTTTCTTATTGTTGAATATATTCATGTGATTATTTTGAAGACTGCATTCTTAAACAACAGCTTCTCATTGTGTATGCAATACCTTACTCTTAGCAGATCATATACTTCTACAGAAGAAAATTTACAGAAGATTTTATATAGCAAGTCTTTGGCATGTTCATGGCATTACTACATCCCACTTCTACTGACATTTCCTTCTCATCCTTACCTAGCAAGATACAGATTTTTTTCATTCCCTGTGTACTGGAAATACTTTATGATAAAAACAATTAATCATGAGATTACTTATCTCTAAAAGAGCTACCCATGTAATGAAGTTTATTCTGTTCCTTTGGCTGTTAGAAATGCTTTTCATGCTTTCAGTTCTGAATAGATGGATTTAAGCCTAAAATTAACAATTTGCTTCTGTACAATGATCAACTTCCCATACCCCTTTATGAACACTTTACAGGAAATGCTTAGTATCTCGCAAAGTTCAGCCCTGCATACTGTTTCCTTGGCTTGCATAGGGTATTTAAAAGTATTTTAACATTGTTGAGGCTCAAATTCCTGCCTACTCTGGTTTCTATCTTTCCATATGACTGGGTGTGATGAGAAGATGGATGCTCAAGGAAGTGAGCATTGTGGTGGAAGCCCATGGGTTTCCTAGGTCTCCTCAAGGTGGGAAAATGAGATGCTGCAGTCTCTTTTCTACTGGTGGGTCTTCAGAAGACGGTGAAGTGGACAGGAGAACAGGATTGTAAGGAAATTCAGGAGATCCAATCTGGACTCATAGGAATTTGCAATAGACTGTAAGTTTCCTTTTTAAAGTGCATCCAGTGCTGAGGGACCATCTGTCCTACAGAGGCATTGAATACCCTGAGGGGAATTAGCTACTTTGGTTGAATTTTGAGATAAGTAAGGGAAGCCATGAATTTGATTTAGAACAGAAATGGTAAAGTAGCAGCTTAAATGTGTAGAACTGTTTTTAAAATAATGGCTTAGCTATGTGCCAGTCTACTGTTTGTTAAGACTGCTAAGCATTACTGGAAAGATTCTTTAGTACTTTCAGTTGTCTCCATGTTTTCAGTCAAAACTTTCTGTCTTTACCCGGTCTCTGGTAACCTAAATTTCTGAACTGTACATTAAAAAACCCAAAACAAACAAACTAAACAGAATATATAATTGCAACATTGTAGTTCAAAAATGCACCAGAGCTGCTCACAAGTTTTCCTTTTTTTTTTTCTGAATAAGCAGCTCTGGGTTATTTAAAGAATGATTTATAGAGGCATCTTAGACCCCACGGTCACCTTTTTCCCCCAGGATCAAAAGGAGTTCCTCATTTATAACTGCAAACAGTAAGATGCTTGGCTACCAGCAAGTCTGCTCACACTTGTTGTATGCAGTTACTAACAAAGTCCTTGAAAATATTATTTAAATTATCACATGTGTATACATTTACAGGTTAGGTGTATCAATTTTGGGATTGCTAAGTAAGACTGAGACTGTTCTTTTCAAACAAGGCATGCTTCTTGCATCCCAGAAAATACGTAGGAGGATTGTTATCAGTACTTTAACTGATATATCACAGCACAGGTACTGAAAAGTCCAGGCAGTTATCTCGAGCTTTATCAACTTAACCTCAAATACAGTTTTACACAGAAGTCATTTTGCCTGTATTCTGGAGTAAGAATAAAGCAGCATAAATTCAGATTGGAAGGGACCTCAGAGGATCTCTAGTCCAACCTCCAGCCCAAAGCAGCAAAAAGATCAGGTAGGGTTGCTTAGGGCTGTTTGCAGCCTGGTCTTGAAAATGTTCAAGGGTGGGCAGTGCACAGCCACCCAGAGCAATGTCTGGCTGTCCTGATGTCCAGTCAGAAACTCTCTTGTTTCAGTTTAGGTCTGCTGTCCCCTTCTCTCCAGACACACTGCTGTAAGGAGTCTGGCTCTGTATTCTTGATAACCCCATCATAGCTTTTAGAAGGCAGCTATTTCCCTGTTTGAGATACACATGGAGACAGATTATTCAAGACTTTAAAAAAGAGTAGAATATGTTGATAGGCAAATTAGCACTTAGGAAAGGACACGCGTTTTCTTCATAGAAAATTCTGTAATGAGTCTTTCTTTAACAAAAATAAATATTCAAATACCATTTGATTGTGATCTAGTAGATGTTTACAGGATTATATTTGTTGGTCTGTGTTGTCCTAATATGTTAGGAAAGAGTACAGATAACCGAGAGAAATGTGCAACATACTGCATCTAAGAGAGGGAAATCCATGACGAATTCACGGGAAGCTGTGGGACATGTGACAGCAGAGAGGGAAAGACAGCAGTGTTTCAGATACTGCTTTGGAATATTCTTGAGAGCCTTCCCTGATATGATAGTGACTGAGAATAGGCCCAATCGAGCGTATAGTGTTTACATCCCTCCAGCCTCTTCCCTGGGGGATGGGGCAGGAAGAGGAGAGGGAAGGAAGCAAGGGATGATTGATGGGTTTTGAAAAGCTTTTCCCCACGAGGGGAAGGTGTGGTCACTGTACGCCTCTCCAGCTAACAAAGCCCTCCCGTAGGTGGAGCAGATGAAAGCTTTGTCACCCCTTGGGGTGACTGCAACACTGCCCAGTTCAATACTGTACTTATTTTTCATTTGGGAATAGAGATTTTAGCAGGACAAGTAGCCTGCCACCGTTACAGTTTGTGCTGCTTTAACACAGTACTTCAGCGCTGAGCCTGATTGTGACAGCTGTGACCAAGGGGCTGTAA
This sequence comes from Sakesphorus luctuosus, assembly GCA_013396695.1. Lineage (NCBI taxonomy): Eukaryota > Metazoa > Chordata > Aves > Passeriformes > Thamnophilidae > Sakesphorus > Sakesphorus luctuosus. The sequence continues at coordinate 655,374 of VWZD01004065.1, read as the reverse complement.
TGAGTAAGACCAGAGCACAGATCGCCTACTGTGTGTGGTACATCTCGGGAAGGCATGAGCACACAACTACATTTCTGTCAAATTAAGCCACAGGTACATGAACATATTAAGCCAATATAATCTGATATTGCTGCCAAAACAAGCACTCATATCCACCCTCTTGCCTCTGTCTATTTTTGCTCACATGCTACCTCCTCCATTACACTGGCACAAGCAGCAGCACAGCCACATGCTGAACCAGACAAAGGAAATTATCTGGAAGAAAATTAACCTGATCACAGAAAAATAAAAGACAGTTTCACCCAGAATCAGTTGCCGAACCGTTGCTTTTTCGGCAGTGATGCCAACCGATGTTGTAAGGAAGGCATGAGGTCTCAACCAGGGAATATGAATGTATCCTAGCACTAAGTCTAGCTTTATACCAGCAGTGGGAATACAACTGTTCCATGACCCAGCATGAAAGTTAGGGTAGTACAGACAGATGGTACCTGATCTGGCATAAAGTCTGCTGGTACAAACTTATTCTGTCCAATGTTTTCCAGTGTCAGTGATCACCATGTACCTGCAGTGCTTTCCATCCAATACTAGCAGCGCTTAAACCTGTATTATCAAATCAAGGCCAAACTGAACGAGATCCATTTTAGGACCTGAAAGAGGGGAAAAAAGGTAAGTTATGCAGAACGTAGGTCTGCCAAGTTGTGATGCTTTCTTACCATAAGCTGTACTCAGATGGGCTCTGATCTGTGGTAGCAATATATTAGGGTACCAGAATACTTAGAGATTATTTCTCGGGAAGCAAGTAACTGAAGATTATGGCTTTTGCAGAATCTAGTGTAGTATGATATTATTCAGCTTTTGGGTAATGAACTACCTGGCAATTTTCTGTTTCTTCCCAGCTGTTTCCCCTGGTTGTGTGGGGGTGTGTGAGCTCTGGGCCATGGTTATGTCAGAAAGAGGAAGAGAAACCAAAAGGTGCCTGATGATGCATGTCCGTGACAGAAGGTCTTCTGCAGTGTCACAGATCAGAGAGCCAGTGGCCTGACAGAGCTATAGCTGTGGACTTTCTTAGAAACTAGATTACAAACATCACCAGGCAATGTAAACGTAGTAATGTAAACAGTGCATAGTATTAGTGAGTGAAGTTGGAAACTCCTTCTACTCCGTGTGTCCCAGTCTTGTTACTTAAGAACTGTAATGTTTCCTAGGCCCAAATTTTGTGAAGAAACTAAGAGTTTCCTCTTACTTCCCAAGTGCTGCCTTGAGGCACTGGAGGGGGCTGTGACCGGATGTTCCTCCCCCACTCCCCATCTCTAGTCAAGAAAAAGTTGAGTTAAAGCCTGCAGTATTTATGCCCTTCGGAGCCGTCAGCCCCTTAGTTCGGAGGGTACACAGACCCCGGCTGTGCCCGCACCAGTCGGGGCACCGCGGGGCGGCCACACACGCGCGGCTCGGGCCCCGCCGGGCGCGCCCCGCGGCGGAATGCGCGGCACGCGGCCCCCCCGCGCTCCGCTCCGGCGCAACCATTGCACGGCGCGGGGNGGTCAGCAGGGCCCGTGCATGGCAGGCAGGGCGGCAGCCGCGGGGTAGGGTCGGCGCGGAGCGGGGCCGGGCCGGGCGGGGCGCGGGCCGAGCAGGGGGAGCGGAGGAGCCGCAGCCGGCGGAGAAGGCACGGAGGCGCAGAGCGCCCTGCAGCCCCGCCGCGCCGCAGCTCGGCGGCCGCCAAAGTTGCTCCCCATCCCGAGGGGGAGCGGGGGATCAGGCGGGGCGATGATCTTCCCCAGCAGCAACAGCAGCGCGGCGGGCGGCAGCCGGACCCCGTATCGGAAGCAGGTAAGGGAGAACTGTGTGGGTTTGTAGCTCCCGCACCTCCGCGATCCCCCCGCACCCCGAGGTGCTAGGGGATGAGTGGAGATAGGGATGGCGACTGGCGTGAGTTGCAGCGCGCAGCCTGTTCGCTTCTCGAGAGCTGGAATTTACAAAAAGAAACTATTCTCTTTCTTTTCAATTTTTTTTTACTCCCCTTCCGAAGAGCGGCGCCGTGACCTTGCCGGGTGCCCGGGCGGCCGCCGCCGGGTCACCTTAGCGGGCAGTGCGGGGCGGCCGCGGCCCCGCTGGGATCGGCAACAGGTTAGAAAGGACCCAGTGTCGCAACAGCGAAACTTCGGTCTGGATATTTTTCGCTCGGCGTGAAATGATTGAAGGGACGTGGGCGCGTTCTTTCTTTCAAACAACCCTCCAGAAAACCTCCGCCGCCCCTCGGGCGCGCCCCTGCTCCCCCCGCGGAGGGCACGGGAGGACCCTGTGACATTTTATGGGCAGAGAAATCGCTCCGATAAGCTCGGAGCACTCGCATCTATGGAGCTGTACTGAAAGAGGTATTTCTTTGTTTGTTTGTTTAGTCGCTGGAAATAAAATATTTGAAATTGTTGAGTTACAGCCTTGCTGGGCCGTTTGTCTTTGGCTGCACTTTTTAGATACGCGCATGCATATACGCAACGTTGGTATTAATGTTACATTATTTTTTGCTTAGCATGTAGTTTTTTTCATTGACTATTAAAAAAAAAGGAAAAAAATCTTACTTTTTAAGTTAATGGGAAAGCATGCTGTATGTGTGCACCAGAGGGTAAATGGAGTAGAGGTCACTGACAAGCTCCCGGCTTGGCAAAGCATGCCAAAAATACTATGGCAAGCTTCTTTCCAGGTGAGAAAAAAATCCTTCTGTGTCTGCTGCCCTTAGTAGCTGAAACAAGTAATTTGACAAGTTCAGCCAGCAATACTGGGAAAGTTTGTCCAATTTCGCTTGCGGTTGGGATGCATTATGGGCAGAAATAGTGAATTGAATATCACTGCTGTGCGCAGTGAAGGGTTTCATACAAATAACGAGGAAATGGGCTTGGCAATTTTGAACTCTTAGTGCATTGTTAGGACAGTGCATGATCTTGTGTAGCTAACCTTCATGACAGTGAAAGTTAGACTCTCAGATTTTCTTGAAGCTTAAATAGAAATTGCTATTTGCTTTCTCCTCCCTGTTATTTTATAGAAATATCTTTTTGATAAGAATCACTGGTGTGTTAGCAGCGCTCTGCAGATGCTGCCCAGCAGTGCATGGAGTTATCTTTGTATCTTGTACTCAAAGTGTTCAAGTCCCTACATAACAAAACTGCTTATTGTATGTGCTGGTTTTGGTTTGTTGTTAATAAATGTCCGGATACGCCCTTGCTGATGCTCTTGTCTGGTGCTCCCGCATACTTTATACATGAAGCCAATTTATCAGATACTATTTTGTGCTCTCCCTGCAAGGACCATTAAGGCCCCGTGGGTGGCTGTGCAGTGTGTCGGGCTCTGGGCAGGGTGTTGGCAGGAGCGGAGGGCAGTGGGGCCAGGCCTCGTGCTGGCAGGGCTGTGTTTTGTGTTCGGATGTGAGTTTGCCTGCTGGTCTGGAGCAGGCTGATAAGATGCTCTTCTTTTCACAGTGCACTCCTTAGATTCAAAGAGCTAAAAGGGCCGACTGAATCAGAAAAACAAACAGACCCTTTTTTCCCCAATAGGCAGAGAAAGAAATGAATGCAGGGGTATTATGTGGGCTTAAGACCCTGGGTACCAAAGGTTTCTTTTGTTAGTGTGTAGCTATTCTCTGCTCAAACACTTCCTACATAAGGAGCCAGGGTCTGCGCCTTTCTCCAGCTAAGTACATGGAAAGCTCCTATTAACTTCATTCATGTAGACTAACGTCTTTTTAAAGGTTGGCTTTCTGATCCACTCAGACATCACCTGCAGGGGTGAGCTGATGTCAAACAGTGCTGAAGAGTGTTGTCAGCCAAATTTTTCAACTCTTGATGATTAGAAAAGTTGAGATTAAGTCTCTGCATGCTTTCTGTAACTCATATTGAGACAATTGCATTGTAGTTGTGCTTTAGCCTGAGACACTAGGTACTATTTGTGTAAGAAAAGTTGTCAACTACATTTCCTGTGCTAACATCATGTAGTATATGAAGCTGAAAGAATTTTAAGTAACTTAAAATTATATTAAAATCTTTCAAGTAGTTTGTATGTTTCTATAGGTATTGTGATGTATACAATAACAGAAAATAAGAGCTCTTTATGTTTAACACTGTCCTGTTTCATTTCTAAGAGTCTGGTGAAAAGATGAGTGATTAAGTGATAAAATGCATTATCTTGATTTATTTTTAAGGCACTGTAATGTAATGTGTATTTCTGGCTTAGTTTAAAATATTGACAAAATACCATATAGCTACCATAGTCCAGGGCTTTGCACATACTCACTTTTTGTTTTCCAAAATAACGGCTTTGTTTTATAAACAAATCTGTGCTTAGAGTATTGTGCTTGTTACCTGCTGTGTAACTCAGGCACATATGAGCCAGTCGACATTCTCACTTTCAGGTCAGATTTGATTGGGTGGTGCCTGGTCATCTTCCCTCTTTTAGAGTGCTCGTAAGAGTACTAAAATATGGTGTCTGAAGTGGTGTTTTCAAAAGGATTTCCTGTGTATGGGCAGACAGGCATGTTAAAAATATTCCTACCAGGCTTAAAAGTTAAACATTGCTTAAATGAGTGGCAGCTCATCTGAGAATTGACGTGAAATGCAGATGCAGGCCTAGTTAAAGAATGAAAGCCACGGAGTACCTTCAGTAATAACCTATCACAACACTCATGGCTGTACATCCTGTCTGAAAAAGGTGAGTGTAAACTAATATTTTTAGTAACAAGGTTACTTGACCTGTGCAAAGAATGCACACATATGTACACGTAATGCAAAGGAAATAAAATTGCATACAATATCCAACTTGATACAGGCTTTTTTAGCTCTTGATATGTTGAGAACAAGATGATTCTCTGTCCCTCCTCCCACTGTTATTATTCTCATGTAAATTGGGAGGCACTCCTCCGGAGTAAATATTTCTACACTCTGTAAAATTATCATAAATGGAAAATTAGGCTTTCTCCTGCCATCTGCTCCTTGAATCTACAGAGCTACTGCAGCCATTTGATTAGGGATTTTAAATTGCTTTGTGCAGGGAGGTTTCTCTGCTCTCAGGTTTCTTGAAGAGGAAGCCATAAGCAGCTCTGGAGGCCTGGGATGGAGGCGAGCGCGGGGTTCTGCCACCACAGCCTGGCTGCTCAGCCCAGTGTCTGTGGTTTTTAACAGCTTTGCCCAGTAACAATGGTTCTTGTTACATTTTGAGGAGTGTAATGTTTATCTCACCAGGATAAGGAGATTTACATAGTTTGCTGCTTTCCAGAAGATTAACTGGGTGTAGCTGCACGTGAGGAATTTAACACTGATTTGATGTTTAGCTAGTGTAATGAGAGACGGACAAAGGTTTTGAACAATCTTTTCATGCACCTCTGGTAACGTCAAGTGTCATGTCCCCGGGTGGGTTTTATGAAAAGTTGCAGTTTAAGGTGGTTTCTAATGAAGGTTAAATGAAGAAAATTTTTGCCAGTCTCAGGCTAAAAATGTAGATTAGCCTTTCACTCTGTCTAGAGGTTTAACCTATCAAGAATCTGCACCTGTAATCTGACTTTATTGTTGGCACTGTGTGTGATGTCTGTGTGTGTGAGAAGGAACCTCATTCAACTCACAAGGCCCGGACATGGTCATAACTCAAAACATGCAGCTCTGTGGGGCCGGGTGTGCCCAGAGCGATTTGACGTGACACCTCCTTTGTGTATGGATGGTGCTGGGGCGGTGGAGCTGAGGAGCCAAGATTGAGTAGATATATTTGGTTACACAAACGCATTAGTGTCTTTTTGTTTGTTTCTTTCAGAACTACAAGAATTGTAATTTTGTATCACTGGCTTGCTGTGACAGACTGTTTTCCTTTCGATTGTATACAATGTTAAAAAGTTTACGTGGATTTCACAAGACTGAACTCCTATGTAAAGTACAGCTATTTTAATTTTAAGTGCATCTTTAAGATTGTGAAGTTCTGCTTTATTCTCAAGGGAGCAAAACTGCTCAGTCAGTGAGTTTCTGTACTTCTAACAAAATGTCAATGAAAAAAATAAAAGGTAACACCTTATCTCTTCAGGCACGATGTTATAGATTATGAAAAGGGATATGATTGTCTTATCTCTATTGAGCAATTTGAAGTTTTTGTTTAGTATTTCTAACAGGGTGAACAATATATTTTTATCTCTTTTTAAGTGTTAGTGTTCAAAGAAAGTATCTTTGCCATTAAAATTCACGTTGTAAGGGAAGATAGAAGTCTGTGTCTTGAACATCTGCTGTTTTGTTTTGGGTTCATTTTTTCCTCTGAAACTTCCAACTGTTAAAAAAAAATTGCTTGAGTTAACACATTTCTGAAGGGTTAGATCCTTTAAACTAGGACTGCTGGCAGGGAGGAGAGGGGAAGGAAGGAAGGGAGGGGAAAATTCTTTCCTGAGAGCTTGAGATGGCTCCTAAAACATCCACACAGTGCTGCAACCAAGTAAATAAAAATAATGATCATTTGACATTGTAAGTGGTTTAGTCTGCCTTTTTTTTTTAAGTCATGTTTAAAATTGACCTTTGCTTGTTGCATGAGATGGTGTTTTAACAAAAGCAGTCAGTGGAGAATAGGAACCTTTTTTATTGACTTTCCCTTATGGATCTGTTTCCAACTTCTTAGGAATGTTTTTCTCTTTTTCAACATGCAGTGTTTTTAAAAACATCTTACTTATGGAACTGTCATAAATCTGTATTCCTAATGAAGAGGTGCATGGAGATGTTTTGATCTTGGATGAAGTGCATTGGTCAGAAGTTTTCTAGAAAGCCAGCAGGAGCACATTTAAAAGTTCTCAAACCTTGTTGAAGTAATTGTGAGTTATTTTGCATATGTTTCAGAATTGCAGTGTGTTGTGGTACTTACAGCAGCTCTACAAAAGCCACTCTATTTGCAGCTTCCTGATGCAACAGGAAAGGGAAGGGTTGAGTTAGAAATAGAGGAGAAACGTGGAGGGGAACCATGGATTAGATAAGCACAAGCCTCCTAACCCAGCAACTTGGGAAACACACACAAACAAAAAAATCATGTGCTATAGGGGCAGATTACTGTGATTAGCACAGCTTTAGCTCTGTTTTCCTCCAAAGGCTGCAGTTAAGGCAGGGTAGCTGCAGCTGTGTATTGACACATGAAGCAGTTTTAAACTCCAGTTGAAGTAATTGAATGCTGGGGAGTGATTGTTTAAACAGATTGAAGATGAACTAGGTTCATGTCAGTTTGAGTTAGTTTAGTTCTAGCAGTTTAAATTTAGTAACTTTTATCACCATTTATTTAAATTGATTTTAACAATAAAACTTTATACCAATTTTAAGACCTAACCTGTGCATTTAGGTGCACTGGCTTAAAAAATATCTAGCAAGTATTTTTAAGTCTTATATGCCCTTCAAAACAGAAATATACTTGTAATGCTTAAAAAAATTATTTTTTGGAATTTGTGATATAGTATAAGGATATATCAGCTTTATGGTCTGTTGTAAAATAAAAGCTGATAGTTACAGATATGTACTAATATACAGTAGTATAATACATAATAATACTTTTTTCATGTGTCTTCATAACAGATACGTTGTTTGCATCACCATAATTGTTTAGGAGATCACTGGTGTGTGTCTTATTTGTTTAAAGTATTCTGCTCTAGAAAAATGATGTGTCAGAGTGGGTGTTTAGAATTATTCAGTTCGTAGAAATCTGTGGTGTTACAGTGAAAACTTTGTTCTGGGGAGCATTGTTTGGGCTTCCTTTTCCTTTTCTTACCTTCTGTTGTTTTATGTTCACTTATATCTGAGTCTCCTTTGCTTCAAGAAAGTGGAAACATGACTCCTTAGGTCATTTGGGTACTACAGCACAACAATGTTAGAATTCAGTCCTTTAGGATATATTTGAGGTAAGTGTATGGCACTTCCATTTTTTGTGTACTTGAAGAGTGAAATCTAGAGATTTAGGTGTGAATTTGGATGAGCTTCAGGAGCTTTTCTCAGCATTGTTAGTCACTGCAGGGCAGCTTTCATGCCTGTGGTATTTTACCAGCTCCCAGGAAGGCTGCTGTAACTTAGTGGAGGAGTATCCAGTTATCTTTGACAATCTGAAGCAGTGTTTGGAGATACTTGGCACCTTCGAGGTGATTCACAATCCTGTTTTAAGGTTTAGCTGACCCACAGAAACTTTATCAGGTTGTGCTTTTGTCACTGCAACAACCTGAAATTACTCAAAACACCAGGCAGGCAAGGGTAGAATCAAATGCAGATCCTTATTTACAAATCCACAAACAAAAATACAGAATTCTGCAAACTGAGGAATGGAAAAAAAGCCAAACAAAAGAGCAGTACAGGACCTGAAAGTTTCCTTTAGCTGATGTGCAGCTCTGTGGCACATGACCTCCAGTCTTCCCAGGGAGACTGGTTATTGTCCAACACTGTTGCCTGGAGTTGTGTTCAGAGAAGATTCTGATTTAAGGCTCCGTGTTTCCTTTTATACTGAACCTACTCAAAGGTAAAGGGTTGAAGTTTCTTTTTAAAGTGGGTGGTGCCTCTTTCGCTCAGCCTTCTTTCACCAGACCATAGGTTGTTTTACTTGGTTTGGAAGTAGTGATGACTGTTGGGTAATGCTGCCTGCCCAGGCTTTGGAGTTCTCTTCAGCTAAGCACTAGAGAGATGGTTGGTGTGTTGCAAAGGAGATTTCATGCTATGAAATAATGAATGAATTTCAAGTCTTGTGGTGTTTTTCTTCCTCTTCTACCTGTATGTATAATTTGCTAATAATGCTTTAAACAGTTGTGCAATAGATTTTTTGGTGGGCTACTAAGAGAGTGGAGGAGACCCTGTCACTCCAGCCTCTGCAGGTGACTGGCAGCTGTGTGTCACCTCCGTGCCCATCTTTGAGAAGGGCCATGGTGACCCATTTGGAACTGTTTGTATTGCTACATGCAATGTGTGTGTTGTTCTGGCTTGGCTTAGCTTAGCTAATCACTTAGCTAAGGTTTTAAATAACCTATTACAACATGAAACTCTTTGAAGTATGTAATGTAGAAGTAACATACAGTACAACTTTGTGTTAACTTGGCCCACTGCGACTGTACTGTAGGAGAGGAGGGGCAGAGTGGGTGTGCCATGCGTCTGTGAGCACTTCACATGACCAGGAATGTGCCTCCTGCAAGCCTGAGAAGGCAGCACCCACACTGGATAAACTTGAACTTTGGCAGAGCCAGGCACACAGTTCCATTGATTTCTGTCTAGTATGGAAGCAACCACAAGCAGGACATGATCCTTTGAAGTGTTTAGTGGTCTGTCTTCCAGATGAGTTCATGAAGAGTTCTAAAAATGTGGGTCTGAATTTTAAGACTCTTGCTTATGCCAGTGTATATTTACATACCCAGTGGTGCCACTGCATGAGGTGAGACTGCTGACATAAATAAGTGCTATTGAGACAGAGAAGCAGAAGACTTCTGAATTTCCCCAGTGACAAACTCCAATTGAATAGTTGGTGTATCAAATCAAAATATTCCACCCAATCTGTTTGGCTTGCATGATCCTCATTAGGGTAGTACTTGTGCTTATTTAAAAGTACTTCTTCTGTGTAATTTGGAAAAACATTTGAGTTAGGTATTAAATACAATTACTTAACTACTACCTTTGAAACAGGAACATTTTTGGCTTTTATTCAACATTCCAGCAGATATCTCTCTGAATACTACTTGTGAGAAAGACTTACCAAAACTGAGTTTTAGAAAAAACATTTCTGCAGTGTTTAGCTTAAACAAAAATATAAATTATAATGCTTCCAGTGCACATGTATATATGTAAATACTGCAGATTTAGGGACAATTTTTGAAATGAGAAAATCTGAAGTATCCTACAGCACTGAGGAGCTATAGAGTACATTTGAAAGCCTCAGTAATTTTAGTGGTGAAGAATACCAAGATGTAATTCACTATATAGAATTTCACTGAGTTAAAGGTGCTAGTGAAAATTAGGGCACACTGTTGGTGTAATGGAAGAATGCAGGGGCTTTTTGGTTGGTTGAAGTGCCCTAAGACCTGCCTCCATTCCCACTTACAACATTCTACAATCCTGTGGAGGCTAATGCAAGATGGAAAGGGTTAAGGAAGTCATTGTTTCAGCATTATGTCAATATTTTAATTACTATAGTGACAAAATAATGTTAACTTTGAACTTTTTCAGATTGCAAGCAAACATAGATCTGTCAGGTGTAGAATGTCATGGTCTCAGAAGTCACTAAAGATTGGCTTAATTCTTAGAAAAGACACTGGCTTTTCACATAACCATTCTTTATGTTTTCTGACAAGTTGTTTGGAATTCCCTGCTCTGAAGGTCCTGACCATTTTGTGCTCTCTGGTTCAATGTTTCTGTTGCAACTTTATTGTTGTTTTGGTATTATTTATGTATGGTTTTGTATTCCAATATATAAGGGGATGGAAAGAAACATCTAGCCTAACTGTGTGTTTTATCCTTCTACCAAAAGACCTTATTCCAGTATGACATTCCTCTGTTGACCCTCTTTCAAAACAACTGAATCCATCTCCACCTTCTTCATTCCCTGAAATAAGTTCTGTATTGAGTCATTGCCCTGGGTGATAATAGAAGTTCCAGGTCAGCCACACCTATAAAGTTTATTCATAGGGATTAAGATGGTGACCTGAAGTGTAAATTGTCCTGTCACCAATATTTTGGATATCTTAGGTAAACTGTTAACATTTGACTCTTCAAAAGGTACTTGTTAATAGTAGTTACCTACCTCTCATAGATTTTGTAGGGAAATGTACTGACTTCTGCAAATGGTTCAAATACTATGGCAATTGGGACTAAATATCTAGAAAAAAATACACATACACATATACGTATGTATACTTTTAAGTCTGCCCTCTGAAGCACAGGATAGAGCAGATTATTCAGAATGATAAAACCCCGTGTTCAAATTCTGCCTGTCACTTACTGTGTAAGTGGTTTCTTTGCGGTCTATGGAAATGTTCATGTTAATACTATTATTGTTATTTCCAGATTAGTAACAATGGCAGAGTTCATTTTGGCAAGAAACTGGACTGGTAAAACTATCTAGAACTCTAGTTTTTAAAAGGATTAGATGTTGTTTTCCTGTTAGCATTAGTTAAGTTTGTTTCTAAACAGATGTTTGTTGTGCCAAAAGGCAAAGTCAACCATGAAAATATTATTGAGCACAGGAATAACTCCATGAAGTTCAATGACTTGAAATTTGCAGAATTTTAATCTAGATAACCTTAGTGGTTTATCTTTCCTAGGAAATTAACTTCCTTAGGGTTTGAGGGTTTTTCCTTCCCCACCTTGCCCTCCCCCCTACCAGAAACTCCTTATTCCAGTATTCTGTTGTCACATTTTAACTTTGAAATCCAATTAAGTTGCATAAATTCAAAATGAAAATATTTGCGTTATTTTTTTTAAGGAAATGGAATACGTGGTCTTCGAACTTCAATTTACTGTGACTGTTGTAGCAAACTAATGATGGTTTATAAGATTATTACTGTTAAACATCTAACTCTTGCACAAATTGAGAAGCTGCAAAGGTAAAATTCCTTCTAAGAAAAGTGCAGCTGAACATTCTTATTTAAAATGTTTCCTTGAAATTGTCCACAGTGTAGGACAAACCTGAAAGCAGTTGCTTAGCTGTGGTTCTGCAGTAAGTAGAGGCAAATTTATTAATTTATCTTAAAATGTTAGGAGTTATCTGGGCAGATTCCCTTTCACTTCACTGTTTTAAAGTTAATTATCAATTCCATATATACTTATTAAAAGTATTTTCCTTTATCTATAACTTATATCTAATGTGTTCAGTGCTATGAATCCTCAGCTGAATTCTTGTACCAAGAACTAGAACCTGACTAGTAAAGTTGTGGATAAGCTGAGCTTGGTGCCCAAATGAACTGATTTATTCCTGACTCTAGTGTTTGACACAGTGTTTGTCACCTCTAGCCATACATTGCACCAGAGGTGGTTCAAGTGACATGTCCCTTGACCATCCAGTGGTGGAGACTGTTTCCCACAGGTGCTGCAGTTGTATGTGCCAGCTGTGCTGATGCATGGCCTGCTGACCACACAGGCTTCTGAATACATTGATGACTGCTGTAAGTGCTACTTGTGTTGTTGCCTAAGATCAAGGGAAAAATCCTTCCAAGACAATATTAGTATAGGTAAAGTAGAGAGCCATTCTGTAATGAAAGCTTTCAGGTTCACAGAGTATATAGGTGCACACACAGAATAGGGCTCTTACAAATGTGTAACACTACTTAATTATCATATCTAATGCGTATATCGAATCCAAAAACCTTTTGCCTCTGGTACCACCCTCAGAACTGCCCTGTTGGAGTGCCTGCAAGGGTTCTGGGCAGTTGTATCTTGTTTTGACTATAATGTATTTTATTATTCTGGTGCAGGTACATGTGTCCCAGACAAGATGTCCTTGCTGAAATCCCTTCTTTGGAAAGACTGTCAAACAGAAATTCAGGAATGTGGCACAAACCATGTGAAACTGTTAGAAACTGTTAGCTGCTACCTCAAGTGTGAGAAGCTACACAGCTATATAAAAATCTACAAATATATAAAATATAAAAGTCTACAAATATAGGAAAATCCCAAGGCATCAGTATTGCCTCTGTGATTTTAGCTATAACAGTTTATATTAGACTAATATCTGCACTGCCAGGGCCAGTTCTTATTGGTGGTTGATTTTCTCATGTATTTAAAATACTACATTAGCAGTACATCTGGAAGCTTCCCTAGGTCTTATTTAATTCTTGTATTTTTTAATTTTAGAATTGGCAATGATTCACTGAGGAGTCAAACTTTCACCCCAGCAGCTATTTGGGTGCACCAAGGAATGGCATCCTGCATTTGCTCGTCATACAGCTGCTAAATCTTTGTAACTGAACTTCAGGACTAAGTTTCTGGATGTAAAAGGAATTGTTCATTATCATGCACTCTGAAGTCTCCAACATGTTAATTTTAGGATAAGTCATATTGTGTCTTGTTTCAGACATCTGAATGGTATTTTTAACCATTAAGCAGCACTTTTCTCTCCAAATTCAAAATCTTTTAGAGTTAAAAAGTAGCTGCATGAGTTAAAACAGTAGTTTACAAAAAAAAAATGTTTATCTCTTGGTTCAAACCAAAAGTGAAGTTTCATATTAGAATGCAACATGTGAGGAAAATTGATGGGACTGAGGACTTAAGTTAGAACAGCTCTTCTGTTTGCATGGTTCAAATATAAATTACAACTATCAGAATGAACAGGAAATGATAAATAAAAGTCATAAACGTGTTATTTTTTAAATTGCATGCACAAAGATTTTGCTCAGTTGGTTAAAACTTGGTTGTAATAATGCCAAGGTCATGGGTTCAATCCCCTATGTGGGCCATTGATTTAAGAGTTGGACTCAATGATCCTTGTGGGTCCCTTCCAACTCAGAATAGTCTGTGATTCTGTAATCATTTGTAAAGAGAAAATAGGATGTTTTCAGCAGTCAGAAAGTACTGGATCTAGTAAGTGATAAGTATCTACCAAAACATCATCCTTTAAAGAATGAGAAAAGACTGACTTGGGTTTGTTTCAAATAAGGTTATAAGGAAAATCTGACCCTGAGGCCAGAGCAGCATTGCTGCATGTGGTATGCACACAGGGTTTGACTGACTTACAGGAGACAGGTTTGTGCATGCTGTTTGTTGCCTTACTTGTAAGGCTCAGTTACAGACAGAGGTACCACATGTGTTTGCTGCAGTTGCCTTACTTTGTGTATGAAACCCCAACATTGATTTAACGCCTGATTGTTTGACATCCTAATACTGTTTTGCTACCACTTTCATGAGTCAGCACCATTGGTAAAAGAAGCAGTCTGAACTTCCTTTTTCTTTTTTCTTTTTCCCTCTTTATTCTTTTCATTAGCGAGGGGGAGACGGGAAGGGAGAAAGAGGAGCCGTGGAGTCAAGACTGCTGCTTTTCGGCAGTAATGCCAGTTCAGGTTACTCCTTGAACTGCTGTCTTGGTTTGTGCATCCACAGTTGCCTCCATCACACTTTGTTCTTCTCAGCTGAACTGCGGGAAAGGTTGGCTTGAAAGCTGAGCTGCCGGCAGAACCAGCAAAGTCATCTTTGTTCTTTATTTGGTACTGCACCAAAGCCAGCTTATCAGACCAGCAGATCTAACCAGCAGTGCGAAAGATTTTTGACTTCCTTATACCACCCTTTTCCTTTTTGCTATCTGCCCATCCTCGATCTCTCAGAAAGTACTATTTCTACTTCACAGCTTTTATCAGGAGTTGACGTTCCGTGTTAAAACACCCTATCAGTAATGTTTGAAAGATTTCAGCTTTCTGTGCTGTTCTTAGTTGGCCTGATGTTATGTTCAGGCCATGAAAGCTCAGTGCAGACAAATCATTCCAAACACGCAGCTAGACATCTAATAGGGAGCTCCACCAGAAGTTACCTGCCCTTTGAAATCTTGCCCTCATTTTTATGGATGAAACTTCAGTTTTAATTTTGCCTATCTTTACAACTTCAAGAATTTCTTTCTGCTGAAGGAATACCGGTTTCCTTATTTGTAAGGGGAAGAAGACTACTATTTATAAAAGTAGGCTCATGTGCTGGATTTTGCTATTCTGATTTTAGCAAACTCCTTGCTGTGTTTCATCAAGTCCCCAGATTTGTTGTGTTCACAGTATTGTAGTGAACTTCTTTAATGTATGAAAGAACTGATTCTCATCTGTGCACCCTTGATCCCTTACATTTAGGAATATGTTTACATTTTTAATAACTTTTCATAAAGAGAATTAGATTTACTAATTGGATAGATTCTCTTAATACTGCTACTTTAAATGTGTTGTGCTTCTATTTGTTATAGCTTAAAATTCAGGAGTTCTCCCACAGATTGTCTTAAATCAGTGTTCAGCAGCTTTGTGTTTTGAACAGACCTAAAGTCAAACTCTCTGAGCCATGGATGTAGACATGCTGCCCAAACTGGCTTTCATTAAACAATAGAAAGATTTTGCTAGAAATAGCCTGGGTCTGTTGAGACTGATGCTGAGCAAATGCTAACAAGCCCTACTTGATCCAAGTTGAATGGGATTAAATAGTATTTGTACTATTTGTACTGTACTAAGCATTGTGTTCTGGAGTATCCCAGTCCCAGTTTCCTGAAATGATGTTGGAAAAATGATTGCTCCATTAAGCATTCTGGTAATGAAGCAAGTGACTTGTACATTACTATAACATCTGAAACTCTCCTTAAAAAAATAAACTAATGCTCCTTTTTTAATCTTGTGCATAAAATTTGTCTATCTGGAGAGAGAAAAAGGTGTTCGAGGACATAATCACTGAGTACTGTGAGATGCAAAAGATGTTCTGATGGGAAATGTGAGAAGAAAGTGCTTCCCTCTAACTTCTAGGAAGCTAAACCAAGCTACAATTGCAGGTTAGGATTTTGGAGATCTCTAAAGATAAAAATTATTACTTTCTTGTCTTTTGCAGGAGAAGATTGTCCCAATGTCAGCATTTTCCTAGCACTCTTCATAGTATGTGGTTTCAAGATAGGAGGTCATAAAGGCTTGCAGAACTAAAAAATAGAAGTTGTGCGATACTGTCTTAGTATTCAGTGTTCAAACAGCTTGTAAGTTAATTTCAGATTTGAATAGATGGGACACATAGATTTAAAACAATGTAGATAAAACTGCTTTATGTGTGTGTATACTGGCGCACACACTTTCAAGGGCAAAGGGGCAAGATGACAACGAGAGAAACTATGAATGTTTCTTGCTGCTTGTCAAGCTACACTCTCTGCTGCCGATATTTCCTGATCAGCTGGGGGCATCTTGAGTTGTCTGTACCATCGTAGCAGCATTTTCTGTACTAATAGCAGTTGCAGGATAAGTGTTGTTTGATATCTGTCAGAGCCATTCATTGGCTGGATGAGTTGTTCTTGTTTCCATCTTCTCCAGTGCTTAAACACAGCTGCTTTTGTCATGCTAAACTGTTTGTAGTTTGTCCTGTGGTGCCTGTGCATGGTAAATCTCTGTGTGCCTCAGAAGGGAAAGTTGTGCCTATTGTTCTGGGCATGATGGACCACTCCTTTTTCCCTGAAGACATCCGAGTATCCTATGTGTGACTGCATATTGCGGCATGTATCTGTAGAAAGTGGACCTTAATGTCAGCTGTGCTGAATGTGCTCTAGTGAACATTTAGCCAAAAAGGTTGGATGTGGTGGGCTTTATCATGGCTGTCTAATGATGCAAGATCATCCCTGAAAAATGTCAAAAGTAGCATGTCCCCTGGCCCTAAAAATTTAGACCGTTGTCCTTGGTGCAAGCATCATGTCTACCTTCACACAGCTTTTTCTCAGCTCTTGCTTTAAAACACTTGAGCTCTGTCTGGATATAAGGCCAACTTAAAGCATTGCAGTATTCATTGCCCTCCTGTCTGTCCTGGAGTTGATAGCATGCATGTAACTAAGACTTGCACTAAGACAGTTGAATTAATGAAAACCTTTGGTAAGTCCTGCTGCTGTGTCACACCCTCAGTGCGGGCGGTGCAGCCAGGCACCTGTTGGCATGGGGTTTGCTACACTGCCCTCTTGAATGGGAAGTGGTGCGGGAGGCAAATGTTTTAAAAGCAACTGCAGTTCTTTTCTAATGAGATTTGAGCTTCTACATTCTATTCTAGGAAGCCATGTAGAGTCTTGAGTCTTGAGAGTAATTTAGAAGATTTTGGGAATGTCATTTGCAGTGTCATACATGCTATGCGCAGTGCTGTTAAAATCCAAAGAAAGTTGGTATATGTGTTGCAGCATGCAAACCAAGCAGAGTTTGCTCCTTGGTATGTTGTAGTAAAACCCTGTGTTGAAAAGTTTTACCAACATTATACACATGAGTTTTGTGGACTGTCAATTCAATACAATGTTGAAATGTATAAAACTTCTGGACAGACTTTCAGCTTTTGTAAATGAATGCAGAACAACTGGCTGAGAGTGGAACTAGGCTGATATGTGCAAATCAGAAAACTGACCTCCTTACATAATGAGTCTGATGGTTTAAAAGGTTCCTACTCATCTTTCTCTTGTTCTAAAACTGGCTGTATTGCTAATTTAATAATACTTGGCTGCTTTTGTTCAGCTTGATATTTTTGCCATGGAGGAGAATCACATTTATGGAGGTGTGGTCACTCTGACGTAGAGAAATACAAGTTCAGTGTCAGACCATATATACAAAAATCTATGGTTTTATATATATAATATAGACATACACCACTTGCAGCAATATGGTCTCAACCATGGACTCCTTGAATGTCAAAATACCGTGACAAATTTAGCACAAATTTAGTTGATAGTAATTTCAACCTTTGCTGAAATAATCATAGAACTATCTTGTACTTCTCTTTTTTTGTGCCTGTAGTGTGTAGAAGACAGTGGGGTATGAAATCCTGAAGTTGTTAACAATTAGTGTTTCTTGAATTAGGTATGTGCTTTCCTGGTTCCTACCTGAGACTTGCTTTAATTCTTTTACTAGCAATGTTGTGTGTCCTATTTCAATGTGTTGATTATAATGAGTTGTATATGCTGTGTTTTACCATATTGCAGAATATTAAGACCATAAAGGCACTTCTTGAAATGTCAGGAGTAGCAAAAAGTTGAATGGAACTTCCAGCCCAGCACAGAAGTGCCCTCACTTCTATGGCAAATACTATGAAGGACTATGGAAATAATTGCAGAGGATTAATAACTAGGAAGGACAGTGATACTCGGAGTATGCTTTCCTGTTGTTTAGCTCATGGAGCAGTCATTCATTCCCATGGAAAGTGATGTAAGATGCTACTGTTCTCACTGAAATTGGTTCAGCTGTAACTTGACAGAGGCACATAGCAAGCAATAGAATTGGACCTTCTTGATAGCAGAATTACAATAACCTTTGTGTTGCACTTGGCCAATATAACTTCACTGTCTTGTTTGCTGATAGCTCTACATCGGTTAGTCCTGGAGACACGGAAATGCATTAGACACTTAGAAAATTTAAATAATTTGCAAACTGAGTAGGAGGGATAAAATATCAACAGTGGTCTGTACTATGAAGCATAAATTGTGCAGCTCAAGGAGCCTGTTCATGGGGTCATCTAGATTTAGTCTTAATGATGAAGTCTTACAAAACTGGCTTTTCTACACTTATTTTTTCTGACATGCCACCTTTCCTCCAACTGGAGGTGCTGGCTGTGGTGAAGAGGGTGTGGTCTGTCAGAGAGAGAGAAAGATTGAGGAATGTAGAAGAAAGGGCCAGAGCCAACTGCCTCAGTTGTTCCATCAGTGTTGTCCATCAGGAGAAGCATAAATAGATTGGGCTACCTATTAAATACTGGCATAACAGAAAAATGACCTTGCCAGAAAGAACGTACATTCTCTTCTCTGAAATAGAACAAAGGGATCCACAGTAACAATGCTGCTGCTACTCTGGGTGCAGTATGCTGCCCATAAGGAATGAGCAATCATAGACAAAGGGATTTCGATAGGAATTGACTCCCTCTTGCACGGTCGGGCACAAGTTCTTCAATTTATTTAAATTGAATAAACATAAAATGACACAGCGGATCCCATGTCAGCCAAAAGAGCCATCTGTGGTCTAACCCTGTGACAAACAGTATAGCAATAATTCCAGTGCCACCAACAGTGTGGAGTTTGCCAGAAAAGCAGATGCTTCTTTTGACATGCATCTTCAATGCAGTGCTGTTTCTATCCTATAATTGCTGTCTATGGAGTGAGAGTCGATAGGAACAGCCAGATGAGCAGAATGGTGACGTAGTTTTTAGGGGGAAAGCCAAGAGTTTGGAAAATAAAAAAGAAATTAAAACAAATTATAAAGCTGAAATAAGAAACTGCAGGATTCTCTTATTTGCATCATGAAGCCTGTAACACTTAAGTAAGAAACAATACTTGCAAGAGTTTATCAGAAACCTAATACAATATGAAGGAAGAGTAAGTAATGCTTCAGAAACTTCTTTGTGGAGTTTTTAACTTTTCAAAAGGAAACATTTCCTTCTCTATTATTTTAAATAACTAAAGATTGGCCGAACATGCCTTTTTTTTGGCTGTACTACTAGTCTTTTTAATACAGATATTCAAGCATTTCTCTGAAAAGCCAAGGTGAGTATCTGTGTCTGTACTGTGCTAGTTTTTAACTTAGACTTATAAACAGCAGCTTTATGAGATAATAGAGACTTAGCTGGACTAACCACCAAAATATAGTGATGGATGGTATCATTAATAGTTAAGAGATGGCATATTTACTACTTTATGAAATTGAAAATTCCACTGCCAGAGCTTAGTTTTGTGACATTTATGTAGAAAAATGGCTACCTACTGTCTCTTATTTTCCTATGAGGGAGCCAAAAAATATCCAGGATAAAGCCATGTCTCTCATTTTCCATACATTTAAGTCCCACTTCTTCCCATTACACTATAAATGCAGTAAGAGGAAAATACATATTATTTTTTTCAGATCTCAACACACTTTTCACATTCCATGAATAAGAAAAAAAAACTTGCTGTTTTTCCTTCACTTTTTTTTTTTTAATGGGGATATGTCTAATTGTTTTTAGTTTTTCTTTTGAAAAAACCCCGAACTATTGAAATTTTCTGTTATCTTAATCGGAGCAGTATCTTTTACTTTGAGATCTTAGCACACTTTCTGATCATCAGCGGCATTTAGGGTAACTTCATTTCTTAAGTGGAGGTTGAAAACCCAAAGGTTCAGAAGCACCCTGAATTTAAGGACTGGAGAGGAAGAGGAAGCAATAGGATCGATAATGCCTTTTAGTGTGCCTTTTGCTCTGCTTCCTTCCCTCCCCTGACAGGGCACACTGAGAAGCTAATGAGTTTATTAGCTTGTGCTCCACTCCAGTCCACACTTCGCTTTCTGCTATAGAGTGCCTTAGAAATGTTTTAGGAGTATTTACTTTTTTTGCTGATGGAAATACCATGTGGGATGATGTCAGAAGTTTCAGTCAAGATCTCTAGATGCTTACTGATTCTGCCTTATTCACTCAGCTGGTTGCACTGGCAGTGAAAAAAAAAAAAAAGAGATTTTTTTTAATGTGATCTGTTTCTGGCAGATCTGTTCCATCTGCGGGTTTTTTTGGTCATTTTTTTCTCTATTTCTAGATTCTCATAATGTGATGGTTCAATAATTTGTTCCAGAATATTTCTGGAAATTGCAGTTGGGCTGATTTCTGTGAAATTCCCTGAATCTTCCTCCTCCCCTTTAAAAAATTAAAAATTGCAAGGCATTTGATGGCTGACAGAGAAGAGAAATTATTTGTGGGAATTCTGTATGTGCCTGCTGCAGTTTGGCTGGACAGTTTTTTAACATACTGGGAATTTCACCACTTCCATGAAGTAGAATAATGGCCTGAATGATCTTGTCTTTGATTTTTCATGGGCTGACATCTGTAAAGTTTTTAAATGGAGGTAGTGAGTAGGAGCTTCCTGTTTAATAAATGCCAAAGCAGAGTCCTATATACAGTGAGAAAGTACCACTATGAACCTCTTAACGCTGTGAGCACTAACATAGTCAACCGTCTGGGAGGCAAATGCTACAGTGCTCCCCTTTTCCCCGTAAGCCTCATAGCTGCTGCCTTCAATGCTCTAAAAAAACCTTCTACATGCTTATCACTGGCATTTCATGGAGTCCACTGGAAATATGGCCTATGCCACTATGTAGGACCTTCCTGCTAGCATATGAGCCAGTGTGGTCCATCTCCCATCACACAACCTGGGACATGAAAAGCTTATTCAATAATTTTTAACTTAGATTCCATGATGAGCTGCCATTGAAGTGCTTGTGAGCTGTGTGTGTTTCGCCAGACCTAATGTGACCATCTGTGATCTAGCCTTAATTATTGCATGACACAGGAGTTGTTAATTGCTGTTTCAGGTGAAGCACTTCTCATACCAACTGTATCTTTAATCTTTCCTGTTGTGGAGAAGTGTAAGATTTTATACCCTGCTATTAACGTTGTACCAACAGATGTCTAATGCAACAGAGGACTTTTTTTATTATTTGTATTCAGTGTCATGTGTTGGACTTGCTACCTTCTGGGGGCTGGCATAAATGAGTAGGATGCAAGTTAAGCCTTGCTGAAAATGGATGTGTTTTCTTCTAATTGTAGTTTGAGTTCTCAAGCTGGAGCAAAAACTTCAAAATAGTCTAGATGTTCAGTACCCTTTGCTTTCTGGATCCTGAGAAAAAGCCTTGGCTGGTTTCACTGAAGAAAATAGGCCTGCATATTTACTAGAGTCAAGAAGAAAGTTAACAGTGAATTCTTTTGTGTCTGTTGCTCAATGAAGAGCTAAGCACAAAAGCATGTACATGCTTTATGGTCTGCCTGGTCAATCTTAGTACCATGCTGTGTTTCTTCAGATATTTCAGCTTCTTTGGTTTTAGATTCTTTTAGCGTAGACTAGTGTTGTATTGCTGCAGCTTGTTCAAATTTCAGAAACTAAAATTCAAATACTTTGCTTTAGATGTGTCTCTAATTCCATCATGGCTAGGGCATGGTACCAATGTATTGTTTCAGGGGATTGTCCAGGAAATCCAGGTATAAAACTGAGAGGGAAGAGGGATGCTGTGAGTCATGATGAGCAGATAGAAGGGAAAACTTTTACAAAGGAACAGGATGTAGCCAAGTTCAGCATGTTTCTTGTTCTCCCTTGTGATACCTTTTGTGCTGTGGTGTGGCTAGTTTCATGTATCCAGCACCTTTTGTTTGTCTCTGGATTAGGGGAATCAGTCAGTGGAGCACTTAAAAATCTCTGACAGGGAATAAATTCAGTGTAGTAGGGGAGTTCCTGGCAACTTTGATTCTAGAAGACCTATCTGAACCAAAAGGAGCTTCTTCCATTCGTTGCTTTCTCTGTTGTTACCACCTCTCCTGTCATCTCCAAGTTAGAAAGATTTTTTTTCTTTTAGTAATAATAATCAAAGAAACCCCTCACCCTATTTTTGCAGAAAAAAATCTGTTCAGAGGCATCAGTGGATTTTGTCATATGCTTCAGTGTGGCCAGGATTATGCCTTTTCCAAGTGTCTTCATAAAAAGGAAATAGATTTTGAGCTTTGTTTCATTACTAACAGAAGATTGCTGTTGCATTAAGCTTTAATACATGTAATATAAACAACACTGGTTCAATTTCCTTTAAAATATGAAAATGTGACATTTTGTAACAAACTGGAATGGTTTACTTCTGTACTTTCTGTTGTTAGTAATTTTTGCTTTCTGGTGAGAGCAAGTTTAGTCTTGCTATGTTACTGTAGGGTCTGAAGAAAGGAAGCAAAATAGCTCAGTGTGGAGAGAGCCTGGGTTATAGTCAGAATAGTCTGGAGGTGAAATTGTTAGGAGCATCTGAGTCATGACTAAGGGTTTATGCTAGACTTCGTCTTGTTTCATTGCTGATAGAGCCACTCTAATGAAGATCTTTTAAAAAGGAAGGTAAGAGAAGCACCTACTCATTTGTGCATTTCTGTATTTCAAGGAAGGTCTTCTTAAGTGGCTTAGAGAAAAGGCACTGACTGCTTTCCTGGGTTTTGCCAGAAAGTTAGTTCAAATCAGTTAAAACACAATGGGCTTGTCAAGAAAAAGAATATTAACTAAAAAAAGTCATAGTGCAAATAAGTTTTAAAAAAGTTTTATTTTCATTGCTGCATGATGACATCCACCTGCGTTTTTTTCTTTTGTTTCCTTTTTGTATGGAGAAGACTGTTAATCTGAATTTAGAAAAATAGTTTTCATAGGACTTGGCTGTAACATACAGGCAATCAAAAGGGCATAACCCTCTATTTTTATCTTGCAAAGTTCCTCTTAAAGCTTATGTGTTAAGGAATAAAATTCAAGGTGAGGGGGCTTTCCCATTCAGTGTGATTTATTTTCTTTCTTGAGTACTTAGTTTTCAATCTATTTATTGCAGCCCATCATTATCATAATTCTAGCTGTAGTATTTTGGGCGTAGTTCTTTCATGCCAAGATCTGGAATGTTTAGACAGCTTTTTGGGAAGAAACCCTGGGCTGGATCTCCAGGTGCTCCTGGGCTGTCTGTGGTGTTTTGTAACAGGGGGAGTCTCTGTGTGATGCCAGCCTTCACCCACAGGTTCCTCTTGCATCTTCCCAGTACTTAATTGTTTCTGCTGCTTGTGGCTTGAGCACTAACACTCATCATCACTATCTAAAGGAGGATGGAACAGGATTGGATCCTGGGTATGCAAATAGCTCTGTATGATCACAAAACACAATCTGCATGGTTTCAGTCTTGTGCAGTACACCAGGACCTTGCTGGAATAGTCCTATTGACTCTTAGAGTGTCACTGGGAGATCATATTCTTTACCCATACAAAGAATAGTTAAGGTTGATGCTTTAAAGGAGAAAGAGGGGGCAGGTCTCAGGGTTTTTTCTTCTCAAGGAGATTTTCAATAGGTGTCTGGAGCTTCTGGGCTACTCTTCATACTGGTATCATCCTAAAAATGCTTAGAAAGCATCTGACTTGCTGAATCTTCCTGTAACAAGTGCTGACAGACTGAAAAACAACAGTTGGAGAAGCTACCCTAAGGCAGGGGATGTGAATACAGCAGTAGCAGATCTTTCAGTTTCTGCTGGTTGACTCATGTCCACTGAGAATTGGACTTGGAGACGCCTCTAGAAATTCAGTTTTGCTTGCCATTAAATTTCCGACATGATGAGGAAAACCATGAAATAGAATAGTACAGGACACTCAAAATGGCATCTCCACCATCAGTTAACTGACTTAGATTAGGTGAGCAAGGTTTAGTGTTTCCTTATCTAAAGAAAGGTGATTAAGTAACTGTATTCATCAGTGAACAGGCATTTCTGTTAAACACTTGGAGTTCTTTCTGCTAAGGACATGATTTAATTCCAAACAACTTTCTGTTTCCTAAGCTGTGCACAAAGTGTGGCAGTGCCTTGCTTCATGAGGTATGGCATCTTCTGTTCTCCTGAGCTCTTGCTTTCATTGTACATGTAAAGCTCTGTTAGATAGATTAATAAATAAATTAAACAAACAACTCCCAGTTAAAAAAAATCCAGATTCATGCAATGTAATACTTTTTATCACAGTTGCACACATGCACAAAAATGTATGGTCATTTTTATGTCACTCCTGTTAATGAAGGTGCTGTTTCAAAATGCTCTTAGAGAAATCAGGGAGGTTAGTCTAAGCCAGGCAGGGTGAGCAGGTACTTGTAGCTTAGTCAACTGAGCAAATCTAGGAAAACACTAGTAGCAAGATTTTGGTACTATGAACTGATCCAAGTAGCAGTTCAGTCTAAATCTGAAAGTTAGTGTATGTTGCATTTTATGGTTTGAATTTAGAGTAGATGTGTAAGAACTAACTCTGTTGTTAAAAGTCTCAGTACTTTTCCCATCAGGAATTTTAGCTGAGTGATGAAACTCATAATTAAATGCTAGCATGTTATATAACTTCATATGCATGCTTTTATGACTTGAAGTTAGTGACTTAAATGGATTGCTACCATAATGATTGGGCTCTATTTTGGGACAGTTGTTATCCAAGTTATTTTCTGCTTGTTGAAATTTCCTTGGATTTCTGTAGTCTGAAAGCAGCAATGGTCAGTATCTCTCAACCCCCAGGTCAAAGGAATTTCTTAGAGTTACTCCATTTTGGTTTGGTGTCTTTTTTTTCCCTTGTTGACAGCAGAGATTTTTCTCCTACTTCACAGACAAAATCCTGCCGTGACTCATTTCCAGTCCTTAAGCACAGAGAGGTTTATAAGAAAGACAGGAATGGTTCATATGGCTATATTTTCCAGTTGTTTTTCAGTACTTGCAATTATTCTCATTTGGGTTTTTTTATTGAGAAGAAAACTTGGACAGACGGTTCCCCTTATTTTAAGGAACTTCTTGAGGACTGTTCAGTCACTGAGCTTTTTGTTTTCCCAAGAAGTACCTGTGGTTTTCTCACTGCTGTGGTGCAGCTGTGGAAGGCTGGAGGGAAGGTCCCTCAGAGATCAGGGAAGGGTGTTGGGAGTTCCTCACAGCTGGCTCCAGACTGGGGTGGAGTAATCTCAGAGCAGAGAGCAGGTGGGATGATTATTCTGTCACTGGCCTTTTTTGCTTAGATGTTTGTTGAAGGTGAAAGGAAGGAAGCTGCTGTGTAGAAAGAAGGATCACTAATTACCTTTGGTAGTGGAAAATGAGGAGGAAATGTCAAACCAGTGTGACAGTGGTATTTCTTATGAAGGGGAATATTGTCACAAGAAATAACAGTCTGTTATTTAGGTTTATTTTTCCTATCTTTGTGTTCAGGATTTTAATTTAGGATGCAATAATTAAAAAGAAAAATTAATTAATGTGTTTTTGTGTATGTTACAAATCGCAAATTGTTGTGAGATCCATATGACAAAAACAGCTTTTGATACTGATTTGCAGCAGAGAATACAGTTTCCAAAACAAAACTTTTCAAATTTGATCTCAGGTTTTAGGCAGAGCTTTCAGTTAATGTTTGTGAAAGCTGTTTCTAAACAAACAACTCCCAACTTTGGCCAGGTCTCCTCTGCAGAACGTCTTGCCAGAGAGCAGTGTATCAGGCAGGGGTGTGGAAAAAAGTCATACATCCTCACTGACATCAATATGTTGGCCAAAGCCCAGGTGTGGATGCAGCTGTGCCGGCAGAAAAGAGCTTTTATCAGCTTAGCTGATGTTGTTTGGGGAGGTGATGCAACTCCGCCAGCAGAGAAACTCTTCTCTTGGCATGCACTACTTGCGTAGGAGGCTCCACCACGACTGCACTGCCAACCAGCCCTTTGCAGCAACAGCAACTGGAAAAATAAAGCCCCTTTGGACAACAGAGGGACCTCTATAATATGGTTTTTACAAGTAGTTGTAGATGAAGAACAGAGGGGAAAGAGTGATTCAGATTTTAAAATTAAATTTTAATGTAAAAAAAAGTATTTAGGTAATATGGCTTTAAGATGTCACTGGCTGTTTAATGGCTGGCTGTCAGTGGGTTGCAGGTTTTGAGAGCTGCTCTATGCCCAGCATCTGTGTTTTGTAAAGTCTTTAAGGCTTGTAAAGGTATGAGTCTCTGTGGAAGCAGTGAAAAACTTTCCCTCTGTAAACTTAGGAAGACAACTGTAGTCCCAGTTACATTCTCATCGTGTTTGGATGTGACCACTAGCACTAGAACATCTTCATGTTTAAATAAAAGCTAAAATTTCTGAGAACAGAGTGTTTATGTTTTACAGGCAGACTGAGTTAGGATTCCTGCTCTCTCAACACACAGATACACATTTTTCTCTCCTGCCTTTGGCCAGCTGGTGACAAGATTTTATAAAACTGGAGTTTTTTATAATATAGAAAAATAAAGATTTTAAGTGAAAAACATTGTAAGAAGTAAAAGCAAAACCAACCCAAAGATATGAAAAACTTCAATGAGGCTCTTAGACTTCAGTTGTAGTTACGAGTTTAGATTAATACAGGTACATGTATGTTGAGTTTTCTGCCAGTTGTACATGTGTGTATGAGGCAAGTGTACATTTCAAAACCATGAACAGAGTAGTTGTGCATTTGATCACCTTTTGCATTTCAAGAACTCCACTAAAGGTCTTAAAGAGAGTATCATTGTGCCAGACTAAGTTTGTTCTGTTTGTTGTGAAAAGTTTTAAAACTAGTTGCTCTCTCATTCTGCATTGCTTGTGACCCGAGAAATAACCGGCTGGCGTTACTGGAAGCAGAGTGGTCTGACAGCCTGACTTGTGCTGCTGTGGTTAAAATCAGTCAATGTTTCCATTATAAAATTGGAAGAGAGCATTGAACCTTTTTTCTCTGGAAGAAATTCTTGACCAATCCTTCAATTCCAAATGTAAATGTTTTGGAAGAGATTGATGTTTCTAAAAATCTGTATTAAAATCCAAAGAAAACACAAAAATCTGTAACCCTATGGCAATGAAATATTGATATTCAGTTTTGAAATGTTAAATGATCAGGAGTATACATAATTATTTCTGGTAATCTTCAGTTCAATTAAATTAGGCAACAACAATGTTACTACTTATTGTTGATTTTATAGCAAGTCTTGCAGTTAACTGTTCCAGGCCATTATAGTTGCATAATAAACTTTGCAATATGCCAAACTTGAAGATTTTCAAACTTTCCTAGGGAAACAACAAAAAATACACACATAATTATCATAAAGTATCTGATACAAGGCATGCTTTTGTACTTTCCTCCCACTTACAATTTCATTCTAATTTCCAAAATAGTTTCTCTTTCTTGTGTATTAAGACTGTAGTTTCATGGGTGCTTTAAAGAGTGGTAAACTAATGCTTTCCTCTCTGCCTTTACATGCCTGTTCCCTGCCTTGTGACAGCCAAAGCTTTTATGTACTACAAGGCCACATGGGGTGTACCAGATCAGAGAAGACAATTTTTTGGTTCAGTCTGTGGCTATACAACTGTTTGTCCCAATCCAAAGAAGAGAGTGGCATCAGGGCAGGAACAAGTGAGCCTACACTGATATCTCACTATATATTCCACTTTTTCCCCCCTACTGTGCCTTTACTCTGCAGTTCATAGAGCAGTTCTTTGCCTCTTGAGCCATGGAAGCTCAGGCGTTTGCAGGAAAGGGGCTACATGCAGCCAGTTCAGCAGTGAAAACCATGTAGTCATGAGGCATTTACTGGTAACTTTAATTCTCCAGTATACTTGTTAAAGTATTCCTCTCTTACACCACCACAGACCTGTTCATGGGACTTTCTGTACAGTGTCCTGCTATACTGTTGTTAATGCAAATGATCACTCTACTGCAGATTTTATCTAGGATGTTTTATGTTCCATTAGGGTCCGATTTTAAGAGCAATAGCATTAGATATCTTGAGGACTAGGAGTTAGAAGTACTTCTATGCTTTTCTCCCTTTGAAACCTGAATTTCTTACCATTGTATAGAATCTTTTTCTTGACAATCTTGAAGTATTTCACAAATATGGAGATCGGTGGCAGTATGAGAGTTCTACCAAGGCACACAATTCATTTAAAGTCTGATCCTTAAGCTGTCTGTGCTTAAAAAAAAACCCAGTATCATTAGTGTGTGAAGTACTACAAGCCAGAACAGATAGAAAAGAGGCTTCTAGTTATTTTTGGATAGATTAAGGAAAGAGCATGGTGTTTGTGTCTGCCACAGTTCGACATGAAACAGTCCTAGTGATATAAACTTTATACCTGCTGGAACCTAGAGGAACAATATCTCCTGTTTCATTTGCACATCAGATGACACAATGAAAGGTGATAAACTCCTATGACTCATATTGAATGCAGGTTATACATAATTTGACACTGTGTCATGCATTGACCATGCATCAAATGGTGGTTAGATGTATTAGAATGTGACTATGATTCCTGTCTCCAGTGTAGTGTAAAAGCAGTTGTATTTAAAATCCATGAGTAATTATGAACAGATTTAACACAGCACTCCAAATGGCGAACACACTACTGTAGTCTGAGCTGATGTGATATGCTGTAATTGCTGTCTGTAGTTTACTCTAACTGCTGCCTTTTCCTTTGCAGCAGTCCATTGTACCAGCCCACCCAATGGCTCCTCCTAGTCCCAGCACCACCAGCAGTAATAACAACAGTAGTAGCAGCAGCAACTCAGGATGGGATCAATTAAGTAAAACTAACCTTTACATCAGAGCACTGCCTCCAAACACCACTGACCAGGACCTGGTAAAATTATGCCAACCGTAAGTACTATGTTTAAATGTAAATTATAATATCATACCTTAAAAGCTTATAGTAGGTATGCAAAACAAGTGTTTGGAATATGAGGGAAGGAAAACAAATTCATGAACAACCAGCCTTGTGCTGTGTGGTGCCATGGCAGGTTTCAACTTCCTTGGCAGTCAGAAAGAAAAGATTGTGTTTGGCACTTTGGAGAAGCAAAGAAAGTGAAAATACAGTGGTGAACTGAAGCAAATCATTGCTTTTGTAAAAACTGTGATTACTCATATGATGCTTTTGAAATCACAGATAAATTAAATTAATACCTAAATATGAAACTTGCTGTTAAGGACCTGCAGAGAGGATCTCCTCTGTTCTCACTAAGATAATCTGTTGATACAAACTTCTCAAGTAATTTTTCTGCATCACTCTAAATTACAGTGTGCATTTGAAGACTTATCCTAGTTTCAGACTAATTTATGGCTGTACATTACTGCACAATTATTTTTATGATTTTTCAACCCACGTAAGTATCTTCTCTAGTGGCTGGAATTCTGGATAGACTTGGCTTAGCAGAAGGTTTTCAAGCAATGTTGTTAACATGAGAATTTTTACTTATATGAGTTATTGGTTTTATTTTTTAATTTTTACAGCAGCACATGCCTCTTAGTTACTTTCAAATGTGAGTTGTATGTCAAGAGACTTGTGCAGTTACGTTGTTTATACACTGTTTAAAATTGCCTTACTTAAATGTTTCACTGAACTTTTAAAATTCTTAGTACTTCTGAAATTCATAGTGCAATTTCTGGATTATTTTGAAATCAAAAGTACTCAGCTAAGTTTTCAATACTACATGTAAGAAAACATCCAAATCTGTCTTGAATGAATGAACAATCACTAAGATCTGTATATAATGCTGCTGAGACTCTTAAAATAATTTTATGTTTCATTTACCAGATAAATAAATAAGAATATATAAACATACATACCCAAGAGCACAACACAACTAAGAAAAACAGCTAGGAAAACCTCTAATTCTTGGATCCCAGCTTTTGTGAATTTTTAATATTGCAAAAATTCTGATACCTAATTTATAGAGAGTTTTTATTTTATTTCTTTAAAAAGAATTTGGACTTTCAATGTAGTAGTCACATATAAGTAATTTTAGATTTGTAAAAAAAACCCAACTTGCTCTCAGGTCTTTAAAGAAAAAAAATCATTTTCTTTGCTCATTTTTCCAACAGCAAATTAAATCCTTGTGTTTTACATAGAAGAACAGATTATCAACCTGTGAAAATATTTGTTGGTAAATTAAATGTTTTTACAGCTTCCCATGTGACAATGACCTCTTGTAACTTGAATTTTAGTTGCAAATGCATGTTTTACAGAAGTGTATTTTGCCTTCCCATTTTTGTCTTTTGAACTGATGAAGAAACCTTGGCCTATGCACTCATGTTATGTTAGGACAGAGCTGTGAGGTTATTTTGCGCTGGAGCCGCCCAGTAACTACTATTTGTGCAGTGGTTACTATAGCTCCTTAATCTCTTTCTGAGGACATTTTGGATTGCACAGTTTCAGATGTCATCCATGTATGAACAGTCTAGAAAAAAGTACGTTCATTACTTTGCTATAACTGGTCCTCTTGCTCTTGGGTAGCCAAAGATTCTAATTTTGTTGTTGCTGTTCACTAGATAATTGTAGTTGGAACAGCATGAATTAGAACTGCAGCCATGAAGCTGTTAAATCAATTCTGATATGAATTTACAGTCTTGAAAGGTTATGGCATTTATTCCTGTGAGATATTTCTGTCCTAAGCGTCTTAACTTGAGAGGAAAGGAGGCCCTGTCTCAAAATTCTCCATTTCTGCTGAGGAACCAAGTGCAATGTCTGGAAATTTTAGGGTTGGCTAACATAGTCCCTTAGCAACTAACTTCATGTGGCAGTAAGAGAGAAATGACAGCACCCTGTTCACAGAAGCTCAGTAATCCATTTTTATAGACCCTCTCAAGTTTCAGATGCAAACTGTTTTCTTCCTACAAATCCGCCTAAACTTTTAGGACATAGAGGGCAAGATATTCTTAAAAGTGAACCTGCCACATTCCTTGTTTAGGCGCAGACAATAAAAAATAGAGAATAGAATCTTTGACACACTGAAGTCAATAAAGAAACTGCTTTTTACTCCAGGTCTGATATATTTTCATTAGCTGTTTCCCAATGCCTAAGATTTTACTGGGAGGCTTCAGAGTAATTTTAGCTTCTTTTCCTCATGTAGAGTGAATCTTGCTGTCCTAAGAGGATGTCTGCTGGTGTGTTTGATGCTAAGAGTGGAAAGAAATGCTGCTCTGCATATTGTGGAAATAATCTTGCTAGTTGGCAATAAGCAGCTTTCAGTAGATGTACAGAAAAAGGTCACTGGCTTCTTTTGTATCTTTTGGCTGATGTCAGACAAGACAGAGAAACACCTGTGTGTTGAGGAAATAATGGTTAAAAAACATCATTGTTACCACTAATACCAGAAACATGCCATCTGCAGAGATTTTTCCCTCTGATCATCATGGACCGGTATAATAAACTGCAAAGTTGTTTTCACTAATGGTTATTGTAGAGGCATACTGCTTTTGAAAGAATCCCTCAGAATACAAGGTAGAAAAGTTTACAGAGTTCTTGTGTGGGGGATCATGTTATAACTATGACTTTCATTTGCTTTAGTCAATATTTGCTTTAGTTCTTGCTCATGACAGCTAGCAATGCTAATTTTGGCCATGTTTTTATTTGGTTAATTAGTTTTGGTGAATCACTAGAGAAACCTCTTATCAAGTTATGGAAGTGTTGGGCTTGCTATCCTGTTGTAGCACAGCTGTGCAGTATTTATGAGCACAGTTAGCAAATGTTCACCAGCTTTGTGGAAAAGTAGTTTCCTGGCAAGAGCACAATTTGCCAGTATATGTCTCTACAAATCTGTCTCCACCTTCATCTGATTTGTTCTTTCTGTTTTTCTATTAGGTGAAGCCTTTTTTCCTCTTTTCCAAGATGAAAAGAGCAGATTATGTTTTTGTTGTGAGGGCTTACTTGGGAACATAACTATTTTTCAGACAGTATTATTGGCTTTTGTGTGGGAAATGAAGCTGCTGTGTTTCTGAATAGTTCATTCAAACCTGAGCGTGCTACTCCAGTTCTACGCTGGGAAAACAAATTTCTTCTTATCAATTGTGCCAGAGGCAGAAGTGTGGGAATAGTAAATTAGATATTATGTTTGTCACAAGGATGTCATAACAGTCAACCTAGAATGAAAGTAGTGTTGGGGGGACACAATGTGAGTCAGTCCTGGCCGTAAGAGCTTTCATTCAGGTGTGTAAAGTAGGCAAAGCAATTGATACAATGGCCCACAGATAGTGTCTTTTCTGTGGGAGGCTAGACAGGTGTGGTCAGCTAAATAGAAGGACAAGAGCAGAGGAAAGGAGCCAATGAGCATAGTTTGGGAAAGCCTGTAGGAAGCTGTCTGACGCTGCTGTGCGGTTTCTTTTCACAACCACATAGTGCCATTGCATGAGATCTTCACTGAGTAAGCCTCTGCCATGAAGAGCTGGTTTGACAGGGTTGTTGAAGCAGTGTTAGCCTCAGCCCTGCCTAATTGTTCTCCCTTCTCCTGGTGTGGCTATCAGTACTTGGTAGGTTTCCTTCAGTTGTTATGTTCTTGAATACATTATTTAGGCTTTAATTGTACTTTCTTATTTGGTGACTCTTAGACAGTGATTTTTTTAAACTCATTTAATATCTGGATAAGAGATTAAATCCGTTCCAGTTATTCACTGAAATTGTTGAGTCTGCTTATCTGATTAGGGACTTATACGATTGGGTCTTAGCAGATTCAGTCAGGAGTTTGTAACTTGCTTTGACATGTTTTCAAGGTGCTTTCCAGATTCTCACTAAGTGTTGTGCATTGCTGAGGATGACCTTTACACTGAAGCCATGTGGTTCCTAAGCCCTGTACTTTCCACTGTCTTGCTTATGATTTACTTGTTAGCCTGCAGCATGGCATCTTGGTAATGTTGAATTTTTTTAGAGACCTCCTTTTGTGACATTTACATCATTAAATGAGGATGATGCAGCAGACCCTTCATTCTCCTGAAAATTCCCAGTCCCAGGGTGAGATTTCAAGGTTTCAGGCTTAACCCAGGTCTCTTTTACTCAGTTTATTTTGCTCTTAATAAAACACGTATTTTCGTTAAGTCAAATGATGGCCATTAGCATATTAATGTTTCCGTGTTCGTTGCTTCATGTGTAATTGTGACCTCTCCCCATGCTGCCATTTCCCATCTCCTTCAACACACTCAGGACTGAAAAGTGGTGACCTGGAGCTCAAACATTTACTGTAGCAGGGAGCTGGCAGTGCTGCCATAACTTAAAAGCAAGAAATTTGCTAATTTTGCTCAGGATGTCTCATTAGAAAAAAAGACATGTCTGGACTTTAGGAAATGCTCTGACCATCTCTTGCATTTAAGTTATTGGGCAAGTGGTCTGGGCAGGTCACTGCTGCTTAGTTCAGTCCATGGAAATGTCTGTAGCACATGAATACAACCCCTTTAGATAGATGGTGTAGGTAAAGGAAAGTGGAATTTAAGTTTTCACAGCTAAATTCTCCAATTTTTTTTAAGTATTTTCTCGTTATCCCTTCTCCTTTATTCTCCATGTTTCTTTCATGGTTTGTCAGCTGCAGTGAAGTATTGAGTTCATAATTATGTGGAATGTGATTTCATGTCACTTAATTAAATGTGATACATCAGTGTCTCCGAGACTGTTCTCTTTGAGAACTGTGTTATTACTGATTATATTGAAGCAAGTGCCTATGTATTGTTTTTACTTTTTTAGGGTAGAAAGAAGTCCTCTTCAGATTTCTTCTTTTAGAGTTTTATGTATGCATTTTTAAAAACAGTCATATTGCGTACATCTCTGAATAAATAACACCAGGGTTACAGAATGTTGTTTGGTTGTAGAAGGAGATAAATTCTGTAGTGATTGAATAGTGTGTGATTTGTACTGTTCAGCTCTGTATGGTACCAGCATTGTATTGTTCTTTATTGCCTCTTCAAGGAGTGTGGCATGGTTTGGGGGTTGCAGTAGATTTTCCTTAGCTTCAGTTTTCACTCAGTTTTGCTCTTCAGAGCAAACACCACCAAGAATGGTGAAGGTGGGCTCCCTAGATATATTCACTGATTGTGCCTGTGGTGTTTCCTGTGGAGGTGTACAGTGGCGTGGGACCACTGCATAGAAACCCTCAGGAGCCCTAGGACCAGGATTTAGTTAATCTCACTTGTGTTCTGCCCAGCTGATGCACCCAGTTTCTCAACTAGACAAACTGTCAGAGGAGGAGTTACATGCCACTATGATATGTAAACTAGCTCTGGTAGCTTCTCTCTTAGCTGACAAACTTTTATGAGGTTGCTGTCAAATACAGGTATCACATTTCCACAGCTCAAGAGAATCAGTATTCATTTTTGTATATGCCTTTTGCCAGATGCACTGGAGAGATGTAGGCCTGCTATGGAGGCTGAAATGCCCCTTTTTGTTAGAGTTTGACTTCCACAGTCAGTGGTGAGGCATTTGCGTGGTATGCTATGGGAATTGTGATTGGCCTGGAGATGTGATGTTTGGTTTAAATAGTCATTTCCTTTGTTGTTTAGCAACTGCTTTCAGCAGTCGTGTTATGAAGTGCCTAGCCTGGCATGACGTGAAGAAAGATTCTCTATCTTCCCCTCAGTATTGGTACTTTAATTAGTCAGAAATAAAATTCAGACAACTTTACATTCATGATCAAATGAAATCCACATTGAAATCCTCTCTGAAAAGTTCAGAGTTTTGGGGGTTTTTTTACAGTGATGCCTTCTTGTAGAATGTCATTAGGGACCCATAGGTATTTTTGGGGAAATTGTAATTGAGAGAAAACTGAAAAAGTTTTCTTGAGTCCTGTCCTCCAGATGCAGAGAGTCTCTTGAGATGCCTTGAATTTAAAACATATAATTTTAATGTTCCCTTTCTGTTTTGTGATTAGGCAAAGATTGAAGTTTTTCAAACTCACTATTTCATTTGGCCTAACAGTAATCAGCAGTTCCCCTCAGCACATTGCTTAAAAAACAAGCAATCCGAATACAGCTGCACGAAGGAACTCTGTGTTTGCCCTGTGCTTGCAGATGCAGGGATCCAGTGATTGCACAAGCTCCATCTCCCCTGGGAGATGAGAGTTTCGTTGCAGTGTGGGGCCAGAGGAATGGTGATCCCATGGAATTTCCTTAAGGAAGTGGGGGCGAGGAAGGAGAAGAGAGTGGAAGGAATGTTTCAGCTGCAGCTGCTTCTAAAAGAAGCACTAGGAAAACAGATTGGTAAAAGTTACCACCATTGAAGATTTCTCCTTGGAAAAAAAGAAGCTGATTTGGTGGCATCAGGCCTATAAAATCTGTGAGCATTTGCAAGTCTGCAGGTATTTGTTGTACAGAGATGCAACCACAGAGCTGCAGGAAAGAAATGTCCAGTGGCAGCTTTTGGAATGCCTTTGATCAGAGTCCCAGTTCGCAGCTTGCCCAATGGCAGGGACCTGACGCGCAGATGTGCAGTGGTAGCAGGAGTTCTTCATTGGAATAAGCAGTAATTCTAGAGCATCTTGAAGGGGATTGTGTAATTCCAGTGGACTACTAAAAATGTTAACAAGTACCAATCAGGATTCATGGGTTCCATAATGCCAAAAACCTGCCCTTTCTGTCAGAGTTTGGTTAGGTAGGCATCTCAGTCAGAAACAGTTCAGAACTGACTCAGCTTAGAGCCCAAGCTGATTTTTGCCCCAGCATGCTTACACTAAGCTTGCCCTTTTCTTCGGAATACCAGTCAGCGTAGAAAGCAGGACCAGTATTTGCAGGCAGATTCTTATATCCAGTGTCCAACATCCATGTGGTTTCACATAACTCATAGAAAACTTGTGAAGTCTTGATTTTGTTTGCTAAAGGTTCATTCTGCTTTGCTCTGATTTCTGTAATGTTAACTCCTTGAAATGAAAAAGTGAACCATCTGATGTTGATACATTATAAAGCCAGTCACTTATTTTTGTAACCTATCAACCTTCTTTTTACCCACATTGTTGCCATGGTACATTTAGAGTTGACAAACAACACTTCCAAATACTATGCAACCCAGATAATAAATATTTATATTTTACCTGCAAAATGAAAGCAATAGTAAATACAGATGAGCAAGTTAGGTCAGATCCTACTACTTCCATTGAATCTTGTAACTGAGGAAATAGAGAGAAAAAAAACGTTTCTCTTTAAAAAAACTCCACAAAATGTTAAGCCCTGATCCTCAGCTGTTTTCACACTACTCCTAAAGTTTTCCCAAAAAATGTCATTTGCCTCAGTTCAGTTTGAGCAGTGTCTTACTCAAGACTCAGAGCAACTCTGTAGCAAATTAAATTACTAAAGGGTTGTTGAGAGAAGAATTAATGTCTCATCATTGAAATATCTGATTTTTGCAGATAGATGTGCAGTACCTTTGAAAAAAAAAAGTCAGATTTTAATTTGAATGTTGATAATGTAATGATACATGGACATAGAGCAAAAAACACCAATGAAAACTCAAAAAGAGGAAACTTTGGAGTCTGTTTTGACACTGTTAGTAGTACAAATATTCTGCTTGAAATAACCTATGTGAGTGGAGTTAATCGTTAACAGAATCAACTTCAGTGGAAGAAATATGTTCTGATTTGTACTCCTATCCTGCCTCTTACATTTCCATTTCTTCTCTTCCTTTAATCTCTTATTTTTCAAAAGAAGAAAATCACCTACCAAGATGTGTGTAACTTCACTTTTGGTTACAAATAATTACATTTAATTAACTGATCATTTTGGCCATCTTAACTGGAATATGTTAGCCCAAGATGTGTGTTCTTTTTAAATGTTTGTTTTCCGTATTCTGTGTAGTTGTGTAATTTTACATACTATCTTTAAATAACAGAGTGTGGATCAGTACTTTTTCCTAAAAGAACATTGTGAACTTAGGTCTTACTCATTAATATTTCAAATCCTAGTTCTGCTTTTTGGCTTACGTGTAGTCACTAATAAGCTTTCATAAGTCTATCAAATTATCAGCAATTATTCTGTTGCATTAGTAAGGACTATTTCTTTAATGTCTGAGTGAATGCAATAGTGAAATAAGCATTATATTAGTAAAAGATCTAAAATCAGGAGAATTCAGGGTAATACAAATACATGAGAAATCTCAAATCTTTTATTTGCAAACTCTTAATGCCAGAAATAAATGATCTAAAGATCTGGAAAAGAGCCAAACTACTTGTTTCTGGTGTCGAGGCCTCTACTGAAAGGGTAACTGAAGAGCTTTTGGAGCCCAGACACTAGCACAGTTTTATTGTTCAGTTCATAATTTTTTTAGTGTATATGTAAAATCCCAAAGGAACTGGTGTGTTCAAAAACACCAGTGATGTAAACCAGAAATGCTTACCTATGCCCCATAGGTGATGGCAGGCTTGACTCAAGCTGTCTGTTTGCAGTTTGCTCACAAAGGCCTGGTCCTGGAAAACAGAGCACCGTCAGGACCCCACCCCTATTGCCAGTGCTGGGGTCTAAAACCACTTACTGCTCCATAGTGTGGCATTAGGATTTATTTGATAGTGAGGGCTGAGCTTTTCAGCTACATAAATTGCACAGCGCCAGATGAACTCCACGGTCTCTGGCTCTTTCTTTAGGCATTGTGTTTTCTTAATCTTTCCAACCTGTAGCTGTGCAGTACCCCAGGCAGAAATCTCCCCTGTGTTAAGTCTGAATGCCTTGGCTGAGTTCTGGAGAAGCCATTTGGCAGAGAGAAGAGAGACTTTTTCCCTGCCAGGCCTGAGGGTATCAGCATGGTGGGGTATCCAACGGAGCTGACTTAGCAGTGTGCATTTCCTATCCCTCACCGCTATCTGTAGTACTGCGATCTGGAAAGGAGTGTTTGTAAATAATTTGCCTTCCTCCATGCTCCACCCCTTTATTCAAATCCTTACATTTCCCATACTTGAAGCTACATGTTTTTATTTTATAGAAGGCTTAGTCTTAGCTTTATTGCTAAGGCTTTTTGTTTTGTTGCCAAAAGTCTGTGTGCTACATTTTGAAGATCTCATATACTGAGAGGGCAAGTCTTGCTCTGTCTTCCTTTTTGTCAGTGACAGTTTACAGGGCTGCCATGTTTTGGAACAAAGGTGCAGAGCTAGGACTGAAAGACCATTAGCCAGGACTGCTGCTGAAAAGTCTGTCATCATACCAAGGCTTCAGCAGGGGTGTACTGTTTTAATGTAAATTAGGATCAATGCTTTTTGAACATCTTCCAAATATTCAGAGATACGACATTATAAAAATATACAAGAATCTGTCCCAGTCCTCTGTTCTTCCCCAGTGAATTGCATATGACTTTGTTCCATGAGAAATTCCAAAGATTTTTCCACCCATTTTATTTATTGCATATTCAGTTAAATATTTGTTCATTCTGTTTGAAGTCTAGGGCACTCACTCAGAATTATGCAGCTTCGCAGATGTCCTTAAATATTTTGGAAAGAGTGGTTCTCTCAGGAAGAGAGGGCAGCCCTGGCTGTCACCGATCAACTGTTTCCCATCTAACACTTGACCTGAGGTTGAGACGGTAGTCTGAGGAGCACAGGCTCGTGTTTTTGATGTAGCTGAAAGGTGGGCAGCAGTGAGACTTGACTATCAAAGGTAGCTGGTTACTGAGTAAGTACCCTAGTAATATGGGATCATTGTTTGTTTCTTTATCTCATGGGATTAAAAAAAAAAGATAGTTTAATTAGCAACAGAACAGAATGCATCTAAATATATAACTGTTGAGCCAGATGCTCAATTTTTTATAATGGTATTACAATGTACTATTAAAAGCCTTCTGAAAAGGGCATCCCCTGATCTTCATATCACAACAAAATCAGTTAAATTTTTGCTATGAAAGAGTGGAAATTATTTCTGTTTCTGCATATGAAAACTTTAAAGTTCTTGTGACATCTTAGTTCTGTTAGAACATCTTAATTTTGCTCTTCATTTTTGGGTGCTTACTGTGCCTTTTTTTGTCTTTTCCTTAAGTGGGGGACAGGGCAGCAGCTTTAATTGCAGAGGAAAAAGGAAATTTTCAGAATTTTGTATTATAGTCAGGAGGGAGTATTTCTGAGAGCAACATTTTCCTCTGCTCATTAGTGTCCTTTTCAAATTTCTGCTTTGTTCAGTGGAAGAGAATTTGCAGAAATTTTAATTTTTCCTCAGGAATTGAACTGGATTTCTGTTTGGTCTCTGGTGTTCTACCTTCTCTAGGATCCTGTAGTTGCTTGTATGAAAGATATTTGACAATTCTTGAGTTCAGTTTCTTCCGTGGTGGAGGAGATGTGAGGCTATTTCTCTCAAGCTACTTTCCTCTAGTGGTAGAGGTCAGCATTTGGCTATGACAATTCTTTATATTTTTGGCAGGGAGTTCTCTGACATTCCTATTGCTGAGATCATCCCCAGTGAGGCTTTCAGAAGAACATCTGACTGAGGCTCAAAGTTTTCACCTCCTTCTGTTCGGACCATATTAGTATGTTATAGGAAATGTTTCTGTCCTTACCATTAACAATTAGTTTGTTTCTAGGTACCTTTTGTTAACTCAAATATCTGTGAATATGTGTTTTTTTCCTTTTGCTGTGATTTGGTTTCATGTTGAGGGTGTGGATTCTTTTAATCCCAAAGGTAATTTAAGAGAATAAAAGTATCATTAAATTACTGCAGTCTGAGTCATACTTGGTCTGTGAGTTTAGTTCCCTGGCCTTCCCACACAGCATTTCCGATACGCAGTGAGCTGAGGGTGTGCAGGAAAGACAGTAGAATGACCTAGATGCTCTTTAACTCTTTATTAATCGGTGGCTTTCTGACACCGAGTATAGCCATTGCATTCTCAGTCTTTTTGTATGTGGTAATTGTATCCATTACCTTTCTCTGCTTCCGAATGGTTTTCATAAAAAGTATTTTAATATTTCTATTTGAATTGTTTTAGGCATCTTGTTTAGTTAAATTGATTGGAAAAAATTAGAAAATTAACTGTTTTAAAATCTGAAGTGTAGGCATTGAGATTCATCCTCAGATAGAAGTTACAGCTTCATTCATATAGTACTTTATCACTTCTAAGAGTAAAGTTTGTTTTACTGCCCTCTTGCAGGCAAAGAAATAGTTATCTCAGGCTCTCAAATAAAACGGTCTGTAAAGCCCAGAAACACTGTGACCATGTCATACAAGCTTCTTTGCTGGCATATGTTCGAGAAGCTGGTGATACAGTACTGACTTCACTGACTTTGGGCTTGCCTGTCAGCTTTACTGTCGTGCAGTGTTTGATTTTTCTTGACTCTGTGTAAGAATTTGGTTTTTGACTAGTCCTTTCTGTGGGATCTGCTGATGCTCCAGGTTTGACAAATTCCTAAGGCTGCTCGTTTTAAGAAACTTTGAAGCTATGTCGTATTCTGCTTAATGCAGATTCCATCGAAGCTTGCAGTTGACACAGCCAGCTGAAGGAACCCAATTTTCTCTGAGCCCAGCTGACATAGCATTGACTCACCCCTTTGCACAAATGCTTACGGATTAGGCTTTTCCTGCTAGGCTAGGAGTAACTTCCATCATCTGTGCATTTCACTGTGGTCCCAGTGATCAAGTGCTTCCTTGGGGCACACTGCCAAAGTGTAGTCTGGACTTACCCTTCCATGATGGTATTTGGCACAGTCATTATGCAAAAAGTTAACTGGAGATGAGGGTCTGGGCATCACATTGGTTTCAGCCAGCTCGGTGTGTTCTCCGTGGCAGTCTGGTAGCGTGCGGTGTGCTGTCACTGCAGCTGAGGGCTGAGTGGGCTGACTGTTGTGGTGGTTCCCGAAGGCTTCAGTTGTCCTTGGCTAGTTGCTGTAATGATGGGATCAGAACATGTCAATGATGTTTTTAAAGAAAGTGGTATATTTAAGCTACTGAAAGCAAATTTCCATGTAAGTATCTACTAAATACGCTTTGCAAAACTGCAGAAATCAAACTCTGCCTCCTGCTTGGTTCAATCAATATTCAAAAAATTGTCTAAGCAGTGTGAAACTGAGGAAGTGTCACTGAATATGACCCCGGCGCATCAGCCACAGAGGGTGCACTTTAGATTTTATGTTACAGCTTGTGATTGCTCATCTATCTAAAATTTGGCAACAGATGGGTAATATTTTTTTTAATACATAGCACGCCTCTATCTCTATCTCAGCACTTGATACTACTGCAGGCATCTTTTCAACAGAGCCATGCAGTTACAATCAATAATATGTGAACTGATGTTTCTGCTCCATTACATAGAGCCACTTAAATGCCCTTCTGAAGTATATTGACCCCTAGAGGGAACTACTTTAGTACAACCATTTTCCCTGCTGAAATGGAGATACTTGCTATTCAGCACAGCTGGGACTTGAGACTACAGAAACAGATTCAAAAGGGATAAAGTCTACATGCCATACTATTAAGGGGAAAAGGCCTCTGAAAGGCTTAACAGTGATTTTGAATAATTTGTCCATTTAGTGCTGTTCTTATGACTGCCATTAAGTTACCAGAAATTAAAGGAGATCATACTCTATTTATTGTATAGTGTCTTCATTATGAGGTGTTAATTCCAGTATAGAATAGCGATTGAAAGCAAGATGTTACTATGAGCATTTCATAAAAGAACCACTGTTAAAATACAGTTCAGAGAGACTGGAAGTTACTTGAATGTATTGGGTTTTTTCCGTCTTCTGCATCACAGGCAGAAGAGAGGCAGTCAACACTTTCCAAGGGAGGGTGTTAAATTAGTGAAAGATAGAGGTAGAACAAACAGGTGTCTTTGTGCATAAGATATTTTAACCCAGTAGGCCAGATCTTGGAGTCATCCTGTTGGCTTTGAGTTGTCTTAATAGTACAAGACCAGAAGGAAAATATACAAAACACATTGACATGTTCTGAAAAAGGTACCAATGATAGACATTGTTCCAACAAGAAGAAATCTTCAATACAAAATAAATGTGAGAAAAATCGTTATGTATGGATGTACCTTTGACTGTATGTATTTTTTATGGATGTATGTATGTAATTTGCTTGATATGTGAAACAATTTTTTTATGGTTCGGAGTTGACAGAGCTTAGGAAATGGGATGTAGCTGAAAGTGCCCTTGTACTATGGCTATCTCC
Source organism: Sakesphorus luctuosus (assembly GCA_013396695.1). Lineage (NCBI taxonomy): Eukaryota > Metazoa > Chordata > Aves > Passeriformes > Thamnophilidae > Sakesphorus > Sakesphorus luctuosus. The sequence continues at coordinate 613,369 of VWZD01004065.1, read as the reverse complement.
AGTGTCATGTTTTTCAAGACTTTGATGTCATATTTTTGGGGCATCATCTGTTGAAATGTAATGTAGAAAAACTGCCTTACTTTCAGATTAAAACAGCTAGAAGTGGTAAATCAATACATACACATCTGCAGGCCTGCCATGAGCTTGGCTTATAAATACATATTAGCATTCATCTGGGTTAATTTCTCATCTTCCCAGTTCATTGTCTTGAGTATTGATCATTTTTCAGTATGAAAAAGGGCTAAAAGAAATTGCTAGACTGTAGGAATAATAGTTCAGATGTGTAATTTTAACCTTTGTGGTACTTTCTTATTTTCCTTGCAAATGAATTATTATTAAAAAAGCGCTGGGTTTTATGGCTACGTGAAACTTTATGGTATATTCCTTCTTGGAGCCACAGGAACTATGATAATTTATTTGCAAATATTATTATTTCAGGTTTTGCTTTCAGTTGTGTGTTAAATGCAGATTTTTTTTTAGCGCTTTGTTCTTACCCCAGGAATAATTTGTATCCGTTCTGTAGAATTAGGGTAAGAGAACAACAGGGTGAGACCATTTGCCTTCTTAAAATAATATGGTTTTGTTCTTCCATCTTGTAACAGTAGGAAACTGTAACCTCTTCCCATGTACCTGAGTAGCCTCTTCCGTAGTTGCACATGCAGATTGTTGCAGAAAATGTAGATTATCCTGTTTTCTTAAGTAAGAATGATTGTAGTACGAAAAAGTGAGTTAGCCAAGAATTATGAATATCTTTTAAATTAATTTTTTTTTTTAAATCAGGGTTTTCTAGAGTTTGCTGAACGGGATGCTGCACAGTACAGGTTAGGAAGCACAGCATGCTTTGTGAGGCAGGCATTGAGAGTCTTGTTTTTTCTGATGGTGTAGCATTTACTGGTAACTTCTTGAGTGGATCTTCTTAAAATGTCAGTGGATTTATGATAATTTGTGATAATTCTGAAGTTTATTTATTTGTGACTGTCTGAATGACTACAAACCATTTTCATACGAATGATCCTCAGTTCCACGTCTTATAGTAAAACTTTCTGTAGTGCTTTCAATGGAAAAGCATTTCATATAAATTACAAAATAATATATTAGCAGTAGAGTAGTAGCAAATCAGTTTCTATACCACTCAGTCTGATTTGCACACATCACTTGATACTTAAAATATTTTTCTCAAAAGAGCAGTACCACATAATTGATAAGAGAAATGAGGAGTGGTCTTTCACTCATGTTGATCATCAAAAACTAAGAAGGCCTTTGGCAGGAAACAGCAGTTTTAATGTCAGCCAGCATTGCTGTCCCTGCAAGCAGATGTTTGAAAACCTAACTCTACATAGTTTACACATTTTAAAATACTTTACATGTGTTTTTAAATGGGTAAAGGGGAAAAATCTCCTAAGAGTGCAGGCAAAAATTAGTTAGGAAGAATTAGTTTAGCTCTCCTAAACTGCTGATTTCATAAACTGTAAAGCTTATGATAAACAATTTCTTTTTCTGAAAGAACAGACATTTTGCTTAATGCATTACTTTGAATTTTTTTTCTTCAGTTTAGGAATAAGAAAGCTGTGGTTACTTAGACAATACTTGCACTTCAAAGTGTGTCAAAGAGGCAAATCTGTTTGTGTTTCTGATAGGTTATTTATCCTGCTTAACCTATAAACTGTAAAGTAAGAAGGCTACTGAACTGACAGATAGCTTAGCAGATGGTTCAGAGATTATGCTAAATCACCTCAGCTTGTCAGAAGTCAGGTTGGGTTACTGCAGGGGCAGAGTCTGCAAAAAGTATTGAATGGGATCATTTTTCACTATTTGTTACTTGAAATTCCATTTTTCTTCACAGCATCTGACATCTTGTTTCTTCACAGTTAAAGCATCTGTGTAATTAACAAATTTAAGACCAGCATGTTAGTACCCTGGCTTTCATAAGAATCATTAGGATGAGGAGAATCTTTAGGAGTCTATGAAATATGAAAGCTGATCTCCTGCACTGGGCAGGATGTTAGCTCTGCCACTTTAGCTGCTATTGGTCTCTCCTTCTTCACTGTCTGGAGCTGTTGTGTTGGTCTCTTCCCTACCATAAAGTTGAGCATTATTTTCTTGCTAGCCTATGAAAGATTAAAAGGAAATTAAATGGCATGTATTTAGTAGTAAAATCATGTTGCAGCTGAGCAAGGATAGGCCAAGATTCAGGGCTTTGACAAAAATCTCTATCTGAAGAGAAAGTTATTATTAATCATAGCTCTGCCAAGTATCTGAATTCATATCCTCAGTGGAGTGACTGAGGCTACTGATGCTGATAAATTTGTCAGAGCCTAGAATAGAAGTTACAGATTCATCCTTCAGAATTTGCCTTTTTTTTTTTTTTACTTTTAAATTAACTTAAAAAAGCCCTCAAACAAACCTTAATGTAAAGATTTTATACTGAAGTTTTTTAAATCTCTTTTCAGATTGATGCTACTGCTGTGTTTTTTCTCAAAGTAGATTCAGCTGAATTCTTGTTGCCTGACAGGGTACAATATGAGAGCATTCCCCTCCAACTCCAAAAGCGCTTTATGAGGAAGTGTGTGTGTCTTAATGGATTATTTTAAAATATTTTTCCCCCATGATTGTGTCATCATAGTTCTGAGGAATAACTGTTTTGTCACATATTGCAACATTTATAATCTTATAAAGTAAAATTAAATAAATGCACTTACATTTTTGTTGATTTAAGACGGACAGAGAAAACACCTTTGCAGGCAGTTGTTGGAAATATGTTCCTTTACTACACACGAGAAAGCCACATTAGCAATGCTGCCTCAGTGTCAGCCAAAATATGTCAGAAATCTTTAAAATGCCCTGAGATGGTAAAACCCAGAGTTTTCCTCAGCTGTGCTAAATAAAAGGACTTTGTAGAGTGGGTCATGCTTTTAAGATAATCAATTTTTTGTGCAAAAAGGAGCATACTAATTGAAAAACCTTTGCAAAATGGCATAAAAAAAGCTGTAGGATGCTAACAGGACTCTTTCCCCTTGAATGTCAGTCAGCTTCTAGGAATGGATAGAGGTTATTCACATCTCTACAAAGCAAGAGCAAGAGGAAGCAAACGTTTCCTGATTCTAAAAACATGTCTTCCTTGTCCCCACAACTCATCTTTGTCTAAACCAGGAAATAACTACTCTTGAGAAAAACTAATTGGGTAGCTGAAAAATAATAATTTCCAAATCATCTTTTGTGTGTCTCTTCACTGCCTATTAGCATTTTAAATTCCTAGTTATTTTTAGCTCTGAGGAGTACTTACCTTTGTGCGAAGCCTGTGCACTACAAACAAATACCTATTCATAAAATACTGCTTTTTATCTGTTGACATTGTAACTGGCCAACAAATTAAGGTATTTGTTCACACTTTGCCAAATCGTCTATGTCTGTTATGCAAAACATCTGCTCCTGTAAAGATGGACAACTGTAAGAGATGAGAGAATATCTGCATCTGATTTTGCTGCTTTTGATTACTTCTCAGGGAAATCTAGAATTGTAACCTACAGTGCATGAATAAAAAATTATTTGTACCAAAGTAATAGTAGTTTGCACTGGGCTGTTACTGGTGCTTGCGTTGGTAATGACAGTGACTTAAACTTTTTCCATTGATTCTTATTGAAAGCACAAAGACACAAAATTTAAATGAAGAATTAATGGTAGAGAGCTTATGAAGAAAGCATTGCCTGTCTTAATGCAGAATTTACAGCAGCATGTAAGACTATTGATTTGTCAGTAAAGCAAATGGTCTGGGAGGGACGTTGTCTTGCTTTTTGTTGTTTGGCTGGTTGGTTTTGTTTTGAGGGGGTTATTTGGGAGATTTTTTTGTTTGGCTTTGGTTTGTTGTTTGGGGTAGGGGTTTTTTGGGGTTTTTTTTAAGTATACAGATCTCAAAAGTAGTCTTTACATTAATAGACAAAACGTAATTTTTGTAATATAATAATAAATTCTGATTCATTTGGAGGTATTATTTATCTCATGAGTAAATTAATAACAAATGAAAATGGATATTTTGAAAATACCATCTTTCTCTCTGAAGTAGCAGAGAGTCAAAGGGACAATCAGTAAGAAAAGAAGGACGTAGCTTTATGTCCAAACAACACAACCATTTAACAGCGTGTCATCAAAGCAACACTTTAATATAGGTTCATAAGGAAGTTCTATTTTGCACATAGTGAAAAATATGATCTAATGCCTGAAACAGAGCACATCTGGTGGCATTGATTAACCCAGGGCTTGAACATCTGAAACTAGTAAAGGAGATTTTACTGAACCAGTACTTACTTAGTCAGATCTACAACCATTTAAAACCAGAACTCATACTAAGATAAATTATGCATACCCATTAACTGTGAAAATAAGAATATGAAAAATGTAACTACAGATTTTTTTGTAGTAGTTGATTATGCACTGAAAATGATTGGTCCAGCTTTTGGTGGTAGGTACTCATTATGTTCTGGTAACAGACCTTTAGGCCCATGATGGCCGTAATGCAACTCAGTTATTCCAAAGAGTTTCTCAAAGAACAGCGTGTCTTCCAACAGAAAACAAAATACAGACAAAATGTTCTCAGCAATGTCTCCTTCCACACTAGGGCATAGATGTGGTGAAGAAGAATTTAAAAATGGAAACCATATGGTTTGATTCTGTTCTCCAAACTCAGTATTCTGCTGGACTGAATAAATTTCTTCATCCAGTTTTTGTAGGAAAACATATACCCGTAAATAAAGAGCAGGATCAGAGTAAGCTATCACAGGGACTAGCAGTGTTGTATTGACCATTGTTTTCTGAAATTCCTCTTTTTGGGAAATTAAAAATTTGCTACATAGAGGAACAAAAACTCCTTGTGTTTGTCTGAGCTTAAAAGGGAGTAAGAATTTTAGATTCAGTACACCATTTCCCAAAATGCAACAGAGAGAGAGAGGTATGGGAGCCAGATAAAACCTTTTGTGCTGCTCTGTGCTTGGCTTTTGGATTCAGGAGACAACTGCCTTGACTCTTTTCCTCAGTTCCAGGGAATTTTCTTTGCTCTTCTTGCACCAGATGTTATAGAGGAGCTGAAAACTCCAGCAGAGATGAGGCCTTCCCATGGACTGTTAGGGTTTCTCCTCTTCAGGTCTCAGCTGAGATGAATGGATCAGCTTCCACCAACTCTACAAGCAAGACAGATGGTGATGTGGGCTTGGCTAGTAAGACCATCAGTTTCACATGAATGTTTTGAGTTATAATATTCAAAATAGAATACTCTGTGTTTGAGGAGGTGAGGATGTTATCTTAAAAGTTGCACGTCACTGATTTGCAGAAGTCAATGTTTGTTTTGAGAATTTATTTACAGTCATACTGAAAGATAACATGATTTCCTTTCAAGCAGGAATTTCCTGCACTTCGAGCACATGCAAGATACTTACTGACCATGTTGTGTGCTGAATAAGGCCATCTTGAATAAGAAAGGGGGTTTATTTGTCTTTTTGTTGTTGCCTCTTATTTTTAAAGCTCATGTACAGACTAAGCAGCCCCACCTGCATGTTCTTTTTAGTGTTACAATTAATATATAGGAATTACTTCAGAAATATTTGATTTATGCACTGTGTTCTTGTTATTTACCCTAGTCTAAAGTAAGGATTATTTTGATATGGATCCGCTTTATATTTTAGGATTAACTGATCTGCCCTCTCACATGACCTTCCTTGTGCATCTGTTTGCTGTGCTCTCTAGTCTTTGAGTCACCTAATGAGAATATTGGCTTCCTATAGAAACTTTTTTGTTCAATCAGGTTCTCTTTCCTTTCATAATTCCTTTTTAAAGGAAGTTCATGTACTCAGAGCCACTTACATATTATAAAATCTGTGTCTGATTTTACGCTCTTAAAAGTAAGAGGATTCCATGGAGGGCAGTGATAAGAAGCTAAGATGTAAAAATTAATCTAGAATAAACACAGAAGATATGCAGCATTTTTTCTGCATAACAGAGGAGTTCTGACAGCACTACAGTATGCAAGCTGTAACAGCAGGATCTCTAGGAATGCTCTTCTTACAGCTGGATTGGATTTAGGTACAAAGAGAGCACTGTTCATCTTCAACACAGAGTTCTGGAGAGTTCAGGATGGAGGACCTGAGCAGCAATAAGAGGCAAGGACTTTCCATCTAGTAGAGATCCTTCTGGCATGTTTGTGTTCAAGTCAGCATCAGGTGGTAGAGAAATCCTTCACAGCTCAAACTGTAAGGTAATTTGAAAGTTGTGCTAAGGAAAGCACTGGGAGCTTGGTGTTTTAAGGTGTATTACATTAAGCTGTTGTGAACAAAGATTTGAACAATTCATTCCAGATAAACTTTATCAAGCCTCTCGCTGCCTGTTCTTACTGTACCTCCCTTAATGCACACACAGATAAGTTCTTTCAACACTCAGAAAAACCAACCACTTGGGGCAGAGAATTGAAGTTACTTCATTCCTTAGTCTTTGTCATGCTTCTGATAGCTTGTCATGCTTCTTACCTCTCTCAGATTTGCAAGTATGTTCATTACACTACTATTGTACAAAGGGGAAAAAAATAAACAGTGGCACAGGTTGATCCCTGTACTTAGTTTTATAAAGACCCTTTTCTCTCAATATCACGGAGGTTACCAAAATTAGGCTTCAGAGATATTTTAAATCTCAAAAATATCTCAAGTTATTTTTAACAAATCTGTCAGAGCACTGGTTCTGGCCATGTTGCTGAGCAATATGATTTTAAAGAAGTATGTGGTGATGCTTTGCTTCAAATATTCCGCTTTAAAAGTATCTAAGACACAGGTATAGTTCTGTGTTTCACGTTGGCAGTGGATTTTGGGGCAGCTAAGAAGATAAACATTATTCTATAATTTCTGCACCAAGAGTATGTAATGGGCAGTGGTAAGCGTCATCCTGTTAAGCAGCAGTACTGCATTTCTTCCTGACTTGGTTTTGAACAAGTCTCTTCCTTGTCTCCTATCCAGGCAGACATTTGTATTGATGTTCTGGACTATAATGATGGCTTGTGCACTAGTTCACAGGCTGTTACTGAGCATATCCCTTTTAATCCCATACCCAATGCACCCTGGCAATTATTTACCCACCTCTTACCCACACCCTCTCTTTCTCAATATGTGAGCTGACGTTGGTCCAGGTGCTCTATAGAAAAGACATGCAAAGCTGAAAACATTTTCCATCTCTAAAGATAATCCCAACTGAAAAGACAATATATTAAAAGCATCAAAAAAAGAAAACTATTGCTGCTGAACATTAATTTGATATTATTTTGGAGAGATAAATAACCCTCTTAAGAAATACCTAGTTGCTTGTCACTAGCTGGGTTAGCAGTTATTTCTCAAGACTGGCAATTAATTTAAAATAAAGTATCTTTCTAAAAATAGCTCCATGGGAGAGGAAATGAGCAATTGCCAATCACTGTAGAAATCTATCTGCCAGCCATGAGACCAATGTTCTGCTGTAGGGAGGAAATCTCACCAAACATGCAGTAAGTCTGTGGAGCAGGAGAGAGCCTCAGCACATTGCCTAAGACAAATAGAAGTACATGAGATTTGAGAGAAATTATGATCTTCAGGCATGACTTAACACCATAGACATCTTTGCAATAGCAATTTTCTCTTGCTTGCTTTAATTTTTTTAAGCAAGTGATACATATCAGTTTACATCCTGCCTGATGTATTTTATAGCTCATTGATTTCTGCTGGGTCTTGATGGCAGTTGCACCCAACAAATGTGCAGTTGAAGATGGGAGCCTCTGTTAAAAGCAGATATTAGGACTGTAAGAATTCAGGGGGAAGAATGTAGATTTTTGTGATGGTCATCATTTGAAGGAAGCACTTGAGAGGAACTGCAAGGAGTAGGGGATGTATCCCTCTGCCCAGGATCAGGGCAGCTAAATTGCATTTCTGCGCCTCATGGCGTGAATAGAAAGCTTAGCACATGGGAGGACTATTCACAGGGAAAATTGTAGGAGAAATCCTGGTGATAGCTGCTATTGTTATACTGGTTCCCAGTTTGTTCCTAGACTCATACTGCTGAAATTTCTTGGCAGCCTTCCATGGCAACTGGTTCTTTGCAGAAGCTGTGCTATCTAGGACAGTGAAATAAATTACTAAACCATCTTGCACACTGGAAGGTGGTTCCACAAAGTTCCTGTAAAGAACAGACATACAAACACCTGTTTATGGGCTGGTGTGTGTCAGCATAGGTGGGCCAGTGCAGTCCACAGCCAGCCCTGACTCCTCACTCTGACCCAACTGGCTGAGTTCCTGTGTTTACACCATACCCAATGCTGTGGTTGTTTACCACCACCACTTTCTGTGCTTTCAAGAACCAAAACAGTTGCAGGGACAAAATCATCCTTCGGGGATTCTTTTTCTCACAAAAGGTTATGGAGCTTTTCACTTTAAGAAGCTTAGGAAAGCTGATAGGATGTGGAGAATGCTGGCTGTCAAATGTCGTGCTGGGTGCAAGTGACCTGAACAGTTCACCCCTCTCATTTGTAGCATGTGCTTTTATTCTTCACTCAGAAAAATTCTGGAGAAAGTTTGAGGAGTTTTGACTTAGGGATTACAAAGCTTTCTAAATGGAATGACATATTTTGAAAATAAGTGGCACTAATAAGGAAGTACCTCCTCCAACTATTAGGCACAATTTCTATTGCTTTATTACAGCTTCTAACTTAGTATATTTAGGTTTGCACTGACTTTCATTGGTGCTTGTACATTTTTAGGCTGTAGATAAACAGTTCTATTTTATATCAGTGTAGATGCTCAAAATCTCTGATAAAATAAGGAAGCCAACACTTTGTGGCCCCTGTTCCTGGTTTACCCCCTTACAGCCATTTGAAGCCATCCACTAACTCATGGAATAAACAGTAGTGTCTTGAAACTGGTCAAAAAGAATGATAACTACACTGAAATGTATTTAAATGTTCTTTAGGGGGAAAGTGGGCGGTCCCGTGGTGTAGTGGAGAGCACTCTGGTCGCGAGTTGGAGTCTGAGTGTACGGACCGTCCCCGGCAGTTAAATGCCTCCCTGCCATCTGACCCCGTCAGAAGCAGGGTCAGCCCCGGTTAGTACCAAGTGCTGTAGATAGTCCTAAGGACTTCGCTGTCACTGTCCAAGCTTGCTCGGCCGTGGCAAATGAACCTTAGGACTTAAATGGTGGGGCCAGTTCTGTGCGTGCTGAGCCTCACGTAAAACATCCATTGCGCAGGCTCGAAGGGCACACCCACATGGGGGAGTGCCCTTCGCAAATCTTCGTTCGTGAGGATTGGCCATTATTATTATTTATTATTATTATTAGGCGGAAAGTACTTTGTAAATAGGCTTTGTCTTTGAAAAACTATCCCTTTGCAAGTGAATGGTTATTTGAGTACTCTTAATGAACTAAGCTTCATTTACTAGACTTCTTATATATTTTGAAGAATTTTTAAGACTTATGCAGCTACTGCAGAAACTGAATTAGTTGTCTTTTGACATAATATCTTTTTGAAATGATAGTTACTCTGTTGAAGTTATATTTAGTAGGTAAGCTGGTAAAACTTTGTTCTTCCTCAAATTCCCTCTGTTTCTACTGATAACATTTCTCGTGAGTTTCAGCTCATTTTGATTTCCTATACACTGATAAAGAGGCTCTTAGCACCCAGTGCATAGATACACCTGTTAATGTAAGAAGTTACATTATATTCTCATGTGGAAACAAACTTCTGTTGCATGGTTTGTTTCTTGTGTGCTAACAGCACTATATCGAGTGTAGTTCACAAGCAGAGAAGGTTGTGGTAAGGAGCTTTGGAAACCTGTATTCCATTTCCAATTCTGCTGCTCATGAGGCCAACAGAGTTGCTGCTTTTAAATTGAAACTGCTATTTGTCTTCCAAGGAAAATTGCAAGTTTTCACCAGCAGCAACAAATTCTACTCTAAATATGACCAAAATACCTAATTGTGGTAAACATTACAGGGTACTTCAGAAAGAGCAGTTGTTCTTATAGCTGGGATTGCATCCACTTGGTTTCCCAAGCTTAGTGGCTCAGATCAATGTGTGCTCACCTTTGGACTGCTTAGCAAACTGGTACCTGGGCTCATCAGTTGTCAAGAAGCTGTGGAACAGGCAATGAGGAAAATAGAATTGAAATTTTCCTGGGGGATGTTTTGGGTTTAGTTGAAATTGTTTACAGAAATTTTTTTGCCACTTTGTGTATCAGCTTTCATAACTCTTGCACTTGTCACTTTCCAGAGCAGAATATTATTAAATTAAATTTAATATTTTTCTGTTTGGTAGTTGAGGTTTTGTTGTGTTTTTTCTCTCTCTTTTTTTATTCTTTCTGTACAATGTTAGCTAACAAGCCTAGCACTGACAAGGCAACTTCTGTAACTGGTCTGTATACTGAGAGAGTCCAAGTTTATGTCTAAAACAGTGTCTTATATGTACCATGATTTTAACTGTATAGTATTCTTTTCTATAAAGGACTTTTTTCTGGCTGGTTGTGGGATTCTATTGTGCCACTGAGAAACATAAGGCAAATAGAACAAGATTGTGCTTGAAACTGTTGATCTTTTTAGTCATTTCCATCTACATATGAGTTTTCATTACATACTTATATAGTCTATATATTGTTCCATTTTGCCTAGAGTAAAGGGTAGGAGGGTATAGAATAAGGTGATTTGTGTATCTGTTATCATAGGATGTTCTTTTCTCATTTTCCTTATGTATGTATAATACATTTTAGGTATGGGAAAATTGTATCCACGAAGGCTATTTTGGATAAGACCACGAACAAATGCAAAGGTATGAATACTTGCCTTTATATTGCATTCACCTGAAAGTCATAACTGATTCTATAAAATGTGTTAATANAAGTAGTCTTATTCTTGCCCATGGTTGATGCATTCAATCCATTTGCCTCCAGTGGAGCTGGCAGACAACCTGTGTCAGTGGTGCAGGCAAGCTGGAGTGAAGCTGACATGCATGGTGCTGGCTGGCACTTTGCCTCTATTTTTAAAACAAAATTGGAGTTAAAAGCAGCTTTCCCCCTTTTGCGTGGAGAAACTACAGAAGACCATTCAACTGTACTAAGCATCTGAAAAAATTATACATTGTAGAAATAAGCTCCATTGATTAGAGTAGCTTAATGCAGCACTTAATTACATGTTCCAGTACTCTAATTTTGTTTTCTTATATGCTATTGAATGTGTTGGGAGCAAAGAGAGGGTTCATTTTCACCAAAGTAATTGCATCTGGAAAAAAATTAGAACTCCTTTAGATAAGCTGGATACATCAGTTCACTGATTTTCATCGCCCCCTGCAATTGCAGTGAGATCATATCCCAGCATGTGCATGGTGGAAGAAGTTGTGGTAGCAGACACTGAAATACCAAATTTCAGAGTTTCTTTTTCTACCATTAAGAGGATAATTTCTAATCAAAGTGGAGTATTAAGTCAGCTGATTTAACAATGCTAATAAGCATAACACCCATGAATGAGCATAAATCTGGTATCCAGAGGGAGGACAGTTCATCACTAATTAAGCCACAGTTTTTGTGCAGAACTTGGTAGCAGTGCAGGGGTATAACTCCTCAGCACCCCATCTTAAACACTTAAAGGGGCACTGCCAGTTCAGAAACTGAAATTTCTGCAATTTTTTTTTCCTAGCTTGTATGCAGATGTCATTGTGACTAGGAAAGAAGAGATGGCCATTTCAGTTACTTTAATTAGATAATGCTTATGATTACACTTAACTGATTTAGCCTGTCCATTCTGTCAGTTCCTGGAGTCTTTGGTAGTCCTGTCAGTGATACAGAAATTCTCACATTAATGCTTTAAGAGATTGAAGCTGATTTTTCGAATGCAGAATTTAAATCTCCCTGATGAAAAGCAGTAGCTAACAGTTCTCCTTGACACCATACTGCAAGGTAAGGCTCCAGGGAAGCTCACTGCCTGTCATTGAAATTGCAGTAGGAACATAAGTAGGCAGAATGCAGATACCTAACTGGAGTTTAACAGATTGACAGCATCTCTGGCTTTTGCCAAAAAACACACCATGGAATTTAAACTAACTGGAACAACAAGCGTTTCAGTTTCTATGTCATCTAGAAGGTGGCAAAGCCCGCTTTGACGGCATGCTTGGTGTCAATAACGTTGTATTACACCCTGCAGCGTGGTGGTGATAACCGAGGCTGCCACGGGTATGGAAAGCTAGTTTGGGGTTTGGGAAGTTAGTCTTGCCTTGATGGCGCAAAACTTGATACAAACTAATTCACTTGTTTCATGTCAGGATTTAACAATCTACACCACCACGTGTTACACAAAACAATATGCTGCTTTATTCAGCTTCTTGGCAGGATAAGTAAGCCTTCACTGATGTTACAAGACTGCTTGAGTTGTTTTTCCCAAGTTAAGAACTTTAAAGCTGGTTCAGTCATATCATTCCACAACTTTTTCTCAGTATAGTTATATTGTAAGAAAATACTATCTTATTTTGAGGAAATATTTCTGTTTTCTACTCCTTTGGAGGTTTTTTGTTGTTGAGTTTTTAATTTTTCTTCTTTTAACCCTTTAATGTTGGAAAGGGATTTCATTAGTACTTGGTCAGTTCACTGGTGGAAAGAAAGGGGATTGGAAAATGCACAGTGATGTTTGCAGTAACATCTAGTGGAAGTAACTTCCAAACTCTGACTGCCTTTTGGTGAACCCTGAGCATCCAGTTCTCCGGTTGTGTTAAAAAGCCCAGCCTGTAAGGTCAGTGTCTGTTAAGGCCAAGGTATATTGGTGTTTGGACATCCTAGAATCCATTAGTTATATATTGTTGTTCAGAGCAAGAAGAGAAGTTACTGCAAATACATGGATTTTGTTACAATGAACTTTTGGTTTATTTTAATATTTAAAGATGGCATTATATGGCATAGAAAATGCTTTCAGGAAAATTTTTCATGTTTTTGTTTCGGCAACAGTGGGAAAAATCGTTTGCTTTCCCAGAAGCTGGGTTTTAACTCATCTTTTAAATTTAACCATCTTTTATGTATGTACAACAAGGTGACTAATTCACCAAAAATTGAGTAGATACATGTCTTTTAAACTAAATTCCTCTCCCAGTTCTGAATAAACTAAATGTGATTTAGACTTATTCATAATCTATTCAAACTGGATAAGAATTTAGTTAAAAAATAGCAGGTGATGCTTTACTTGGTGATGTCTATGAAATAAATTGCTGTCAGAAGATATGTACCAGATACCACAAAACAAAGCACTATAGTGCTTGTCAGCAATTTGGTCAAAATGCTTATAGTAAGTGGGCATGAAAATGGATTTGTTCCACTGGGGTAGATCCCCACCAATTCAAGGTTCAAGGACTTTGCTTGTGGTTTTTTTGGGACTACACAAAAAACTTTTGGGTTCAAATCGTCCCTCCTGAACAACAAGCAAATTGCATTAAATAACAGTGCTAGTAGCACTGCTGTTTGATATGAGGTGTTTGATTATAAGCTGGTTGCTCTTTTGTTAACCAAGTGTTTTCTTTTCCAGGTTATGGATTTGTTGACTTTGACAGCCCAGCAGCTGCTCAGAAGGCGGTTTCTGCTTTGAAGGCCAGTGGAGTCCAAGCACAGATGGCAAAGGTGAGTTAAAATAAGCAGCTTATTCATGCAATAGGTTGTGAAGATGAACAAGCTTGTATGTTAGCAGAACATGGGCAATGTGGAGTTTCAAGTTGCAGGCCCTTTACAGAAAGCACAGTTCCCAAGTCACATGATATATTAAGGTAACAAAATTAACGCTTTTGACTGCCATATCCCAGATCATCTCAACTCATGAAATAAAGAAGCATAGTGTGGTCAAATCTCCAAACTTATCTGATTGCATTTATCAGTTTATTCTTGATAGTATTTTCCACTGGCTTCATCAAACGAAAGTTTAGCAATAATTTGTAAGAACTACAGCAGACTTAATGAGTTAGTTTCCAGCAAAAAGGGATGAAAGGTTTTATACATTGCGTGCCTGTTACTGTGGTTAGCAGCATCACAATTTGGGGATGAATTTCTAAGCACAGCAAGGCAAAATTTAACTTTTGGACTTTGTTTCATACCTTCTAGTATTTTTTTCCATGAGTGTGAGTAAAATTCAAATCTGACCATTCATGATAGATGTCTTGAAGTTCTTAGCCAATTCTTTGATAAACTATTTTTGCATCAGGGCAAACCCAAGAATTATTTAAAAAATAGAGAAATAAGATCTATCTTCTTTTCCTCTAATTTTTATTGATCCTTGTCTCAGAGTCAGGTTATTAGCTGAATGTGATCTTCAGAGGCACGAGGTTCTCAAATATATGAAATTAGGGAGATGATACATTAGTAATGATTTTGTTGTGCATTCTTGTTGGGTCAGATGGCCTGGTTCCAGAAGAGTGCCATAAGCACCTCTACAAATTTATTAACTAAAAAAAAGTATTACCAGTATAATCTGTTGATATAATTTTGGTACCTCTTAAGGCAAATTTGTTTATTTTCAAAATTGTATTCTAAAAAAAAAATTAAAATCTAGTAATTAACTGGTAATCGTAAAGGCCTTTTCATTAGTCTGCTGCAGATTTAGTAAATCTTTCATAGTTATCCATTAGGTACAGATTTTTTTCAGATGAGGTATTTTCCACAGCTTCTCAGCTGAAGAGAACAGTTAAGCTAACAACGTAAATGTCTTCGGATGGATTCCAGGGTAACAAAATGGAAACCATATGTTTCATACTAAATGCATGTTTCATTACAGCCATGACACAAACATGCATGCTTACTAGAAAACACCTGCTTTTTTTTTTCTGTTTATAAGGTTTTATGTGTTTAATAAAGGCCTTTTAATTACTCTTTAGGTTTTATATAATCACTTTAAAATATACACCACATTTTTCAAAGCCTCTGTCTGCTGTCTTCTGGATGTGATATCTAGGTAGGAGGGGCAAAAAGAAAATGTGTGAAGTCATGTAAATTCATTTTCCTAATGAGCTTTGATGTGTGATTTAATTGTCTTCTTGAGTAAATGGAGAAGGTCTAAAAATTAACTGTAGTAATCTATTGAATAGTTTCTTGATTTTTTCATAGTATATATTTCTGACTCATTTCCTCTGCAAGTTGCAATATTGTTAATATTTCTTTCTTTTATCATTAATGAAAAAATGTGCACCAAAATACCCAACAGTTTTGACTCACTTTTCTGACACTGTGGCTGTGGGAAATCTGGTGACTGTGGGAAATCTGTAACTATAAAGTTTGAATTCCAGTGAAACTTGTTCTGCTTCTTAACACAGGGAGAGTGTTTGAATTAATAAAAAGACCAACCCAATGAACAGTGCCACAACACAGTCACTAGCAGCTACACGTTTAAGTGCTTTGATTTTTGTCTATTTTGAGCCAATGGATTTCCCTCCTGCGTACTTTGTTGCTCTCCTTTTGTCTGAAAAATCCTATCTCCACCTAGATGCTCCAAAGTGGGAATGGCCAGTCACAGTCATTTTAACAAGATTAGCAAATCAGACTCTTCACATGCAAGACACCATAAAAGTTTGTGTTTGTGTGTTGAGTATTTTATTCTTTTTGCATGTTAACCACCTCTTGGTGGTGGACTTGCAGTGAAACTCCTCAGGCTTAAGCCGGAGTGTCACAGTGAAAGATTTGGAGGACAGTTTCTTAGCTGTCTGGCCAATCAGTTTCCTTACTGACCACTGCAGCTGCTTCAGTTTCAAAGAGGAAATACATTCCTGTTGGCAGGATTTACCCATGGGAAGGTGTTAAAATTGCTCTGTGCCCAAGATGACAGGCAGCAGCACGACTCCTCAGTATTCTCACCCTCCTCCCAGACACGGTGGTGGTTCCTAACCCAAAGCAGCTGAAGGGGAAGGAAGATGTTATTGCTGAGGCTGCGTTCTGACTCTGCCTACTGTAAAGCCCTTTGGTGGTGTCCCTATATGTCAGCAAGGTCATCTACAAATCCTGGTTTAGTGGAAGTGGTTCAGATTTGTACATATTAAATTTTTTGTTGTTTGTTGTGTAGGGATAACTTCAAATTATAATGATATTGTTTTTATTTCAAACATAATGATGAAATATTGTTATTATTTTTGAGCTTTTCCTACTTGTGGGGTAAGATTATGCTGCACGTGGCAGTCTGCTTCCAAGATCATCTCTCTTTAGAAAAATCTAATCCCACCTGCTGTGGTCTTCCTACTGCTGAGCAGATCAGGAGGACCTAGAGCCTGAGTTAATGGCTTCAGGCCAAATCCTGCCAAATCTGTTCCAGGGGAGTCACTGTTGGTGGAGAAGCAGCCACCTCTCAGGAGATGTCATGATGATGTCAGCAATGGAGCCCTGTGTCAGTCCATCACTCATGGACTTTGTGTCTTCAGCTATTCTGTTCTTTCCAAGATCTGAATTAGGAGTACTTGACTAAGACAAAGCAACCTGGCAAAGTGTTTTGCTTTGTGCTGGTTAACAGTGTCTTCTGATCACTGCTGAAACGGAAATGCCTCCAACAATTCCTTTTTGGTCAGGAAATGTGGCTAAGAGCTTACATAAGATGATACTGTGTAGCCAGGTGATGGGAGTAGTTTTTGGATGAAAATGAAGGTCACAGGCTATTGCCCATCTTCTCTCTTCCTCTTGAGGATTGCTAGTGTTAATTCCATCTTTTTCAGGGTGTTCAAGTCACTGTAGAAAGGGGTCAGATGATGTGAGTTGTGCTGATAGCCAGCTTGTTTCATGACCTCATACTAAACCTGTAGCTTATCTCTTATTCAAGAGGTAAGGTATGCAAAGAGCACATACATGTCTTGCAAGAGTACTGTTATTTCTAAACTGGTTAGTAACTGATGTCTAATTTTTATTTTCATTAATTTTAAATTATTAAAATTTCTTTTATTAGTTTATTGCTCTTGCTCCTAGAGGAGTGCTTCCATTGTAAACCAATAATAGTAAGTTCAGAAGCCGTGATTTTACAGAGCTGTACAGCCTTAGATAAGATCAGTAGTAGTATTGAAAAGCTCTGATCATTTTTTTTGTTAGAAAAGTTATAGTTGCTGTCAGAGTGATTTTTCTGAGAATTGTCTTCTCTTCCCAGCACTCCACAGGTAAGAGGAGGTTTCCCCATTGTTCAGAGAAGACAACGTGACTTGGTATAGGAAAATAAATGCACACAGAAAATCTACTCTATATTTGCATTTTGAATGGATATTTAAAAAACTGAAAATCTATAAGGGATGTTTTAGAAATGGTGAGGTCTTAATACTATGGAGATATGAGACACCTAAATTCTTCTGGGCTTTTGACCTTGAGTTTAACATAAATCATTCAAGTCACTACTCAGACCAAGTTCTGTCTCATCAAATGGTATTAGCTAAGTTCACCTGCAGTTACTGAAGCAACTATATTTCAAATGGAAAGTTGACTTTAATTCTTATTCTTCTGGGTGTAAACTAATATGTAAATATAAAAGCTCTTTTTAAGAGCTACTGAATAAGAATGGTTAATAAAACTCACAGTTCTTCCCATCTTTCTATCTAGCAAACTTAAACCGGTAAGAGAATCATTGTGTTTGCAGCCCAGATAAAGCCAGCAAGAGAATATCTACATTATACTGACAGCAACGTAGAGCTGCTCAAGCCTGCTAGAAGACCAGTCTGGCTCTGGCAGCTCGGAGTTCATCGAGTGTTAAAAAATTCCCTTTCTTGTGTGGCAGTGACATTTGTACAACCATATTGTCCAACTTGTGGTAGGTTAGCAGATTTCTGAGATAATATAGGGAAATCTATGTCCACTCATACCTACTAAAACTGTTCTATATATGGAATTACCACTTTTTGCCAAGAGCTTGCAATGTACTTTTAGGTATTACAAGAAGGGTTAACATATGTTCCAGCATTATCACAACTTAATTTTAACCATGGTTTTAAAATTAATCTAGTGTCCTCTCTTTAAGATGATTTAGCTGTCCAAGTCCAACTCAACTGCTGTAGACTCTATGACCCTGATGCTCCAGGCTTTGTTGTTGAAGGCTTCTTCTTCTTGTGTTTCCTCTATTCTCTCTCTCCTCATGAGATTTTTAGTTCTATACTGTACAACTTTGCTGTAAGATTGCCAATATAATTTATAAGTTGAACAATTGATATTCATTATTTTCCAGTTTATGTTTTCCTGATATCTTTTTTCATACAGAAGCACAAACTTACCTTTAGTAAACAGATACTACTTATAATAGAATTCATGAAAGTAGTCTAAGGACATGGAAGATTTCTGTGGTCAATGAGACTTGTTAATTTGAGCCAAAGAATGCTGCTCCCTGTACTAATATGCATTTCTGGGGAAAGACTCATTGTTTATGCATTCAAAGATTTCCCTAGACTCACACATTTTTAGGATTTAGGACTCCAGATTCATAATGTTACAATTTCCTCCTCTTGAAGATGTCCCCTTCTGCTGACAGTCAAGCATGGTCCTCCTTATTTTGTATTAGTTCTCACATTAACAAATCACTACATGTTTTCAGGTATTTTAAGCTTGTGAAAAAAATTAGGGCCATTTTAAGAATTGTTTCTTATTCAAACTGTGTCAGAAGGATGCCTGTGCTAACAATGTAAAGTATGTTGTCCTATCATATACTGATTTCCACTATTCTTAAGATACAATTTCTGTTTTCTGAAACTCATTACATAGGGATGGGTTTTAGTTTGTGATGAATATGAGCCTATTGTCTGAGTTCATGTTAATCCTCCAGAACCCAGAGATGACCCGAATTTGTAATCGTTATATTTTTTGCTGATGGTTACGAAGACTGAACTGTGATGTACTCTCCATGTGCTGGTAGCTTTATCTTTCTTTACTAAATTTTTATATTTTAAACTTACTGTAGGTGAATATTTTCCAAGCATATTTGAAAAAAATGAACTATCACACTATGAAGAGTGTGAACTTGGGGAGGGAAAAGCTGCTTAGCTGCTTGTCCTCATCTCTGTAACAGAAATCAAGGCTTTCCCACAGCTATTAAGCATAATGTATTAAAGGCAGTCTTCCTTTCTGTTGCTGATAAAGAGTGTGATTTTGAGTTAGCAAAAATGAGAAACTGCTAACTTTTTTGAGGTTCAATAATGTATTGCTTTTTGTTCTTGTCTTCACTGTGACAACCTTCTGGAGAATTAAGTCAGTTTTCATCCCTACAGAGTAGAGCAAGAAAATAAGTTTGGGTTACCATGGTAGCTAGTGCACTTAATCTAACTAGAAAAGGTAGGCATGTTGGAATTTTTTTTATTCTGCATCTGGGCTTCTGAATGCCGAAGAACAGATGACAGGCAAACTGGAGCTAACTCAAGCAGATTTCTATAGCAGTTTTTAGTAACTGTCTTGTAAGAAAAGTGTTGATTTTACCTAATTTGTAGTACTTTTTATATATAATCGTATTAAATCCTACTGTAATAGGCCTTTTTAAAAATATAATGAATTTTCCCCCTTTTATTTGTAAAAGTTCTTGAAAGTCAGTATAAAACAAATTGAAGGTAAGCCGAATTTTGCTCACCTGGAGGCCAAATGATTATTGCTTCAGGAATTGCATGTGCTTTATTAATAGTTAACAACCACTTGCCTTGAGTACACAGCTTCAACCCACAAGTCTTATCTCAGTTGCTAAGTACTGCTGTGGCTTGTTCTGACAAGGGTCTGGTGCCTTGTTATGAACTGTGGTGGGTTCATTCAGAGCTTCCCAGAGTGTCCTTCTAGCAAAGTGAAAACAAGACTGCTGAGGAGTAAAAGAGGAAAGCCCTATTGCAGTGATAGTCTGATTACAACTTGATCACAATGCTTACTGTAGTCAAATTCATCTTCTTAAAACAGATGTGCCTGTAAAAATGTACTAAAATGTGTAGCTTATTAACCATATGCAATTCTGGAGAACAAGTGAAGATTATGGTAGAGATTTTCCCCTTGAATTATATTGTTAACAGTCTGTGGTCAGACAGTATTAAAACTGTGGCTAAAAGAGACATATTTCAGTGAGACACTGGCCAATTCTAAATTTTAAAGTAGTTTCTATATGAAGGCAGACAAGCATTTAATCCCTTCCCTATCAGCCAGAGGATCTTCCATGCTGTGAGCAGTGCCTAGTCACATGTTTCTGAATGGCTATCTGTTTGCTCTGACCTTACACAGAGCAACAGAAAACAGATGTCTTACCATTTTGCCAAGTTTCTTGCTTGCGATTTAGGAACAATTCCACACGCACAGGGAGGTTTTTGTTAATCTCTTTCAGATGATGGTAGAGCACTTTGCATTATGTAGGACTCCTGATACCTCTTTCTACTGAAATAAATCTTAAGGGTTGATCATTCCTGTAACTTTTATAAGAAATGCTGTATCTTATAGTCACCTTATTATGTTAGTGCTGAAAATGCTCTTTAGGAAAAAGAAATGCACTACTCTGCAAGAGCAGTATTCTTCATCTTTGTACTATTACATTCTGCTAGAGAACTTCTGGAGATGCAACTGAAGGTTCTTGGTGAGAAAGGACCAATAGAAATCTGATGACTTGCATTGCAAAATAACAAGACTTTCTAGTTTCCTTGGTAATACGGATACTTACAGCGGCCCACAAATTCCCTGATGTTCCCCATAATCTGAAAATATTTAGCAATTTCAGTGCCTTTCAGGACCTGATGACAGTACTGTTAACTGAGGAGAATCCTGCATGAGATAGACTCTAAAATTAAGCAGTTTTCCTAAATTGTGTAGAGTTACGTATACATGTATACGTATATGCAGTGGTTTATATTTCAGTGGTGTCTTCCTGCTCAAAGCAGGAAACTTTCCACTGACTTTAACAAATATTTTTGATAATTCCTATGAAAAAATGCAAATAATTTCAAGAGATTTAAGATTTCTGAGGTGAAAGAGGCTTAAGTACAGGAAGAAATGCTTACCTTTAAAGCAATTAGAACGATTACAGTGTATAGGCAAGGCTTGAGCTGAGTTATATTGGAAGGTATTTTTGCCAATTTCACTTTTTCTGCTTAATTTCAGAAGAGAAATTAAAAACTCAGGTATCAAAGGCATTCTTTTGAAACAGAATTGTAATAACCATGTGATTTAAGCTTTCACTGAGGAAGGAAGTCACAGAACTTAATGTATCAAACTCATGCTTGCCAGGGAGACAGAGGGATGTGTTAAAAAGTTTGTCTCTCTCCTAACTTCCTGAATTTTTAACTGTTAACCATTTTCCATGCCAAAATCTTGCATAAAAGCAAACATCTGTTTGTGCAGTGCCTTTTGTGGAAGGTAACATACAGACAGATAGGGAGTCCTAGCTGTGGTTGCTATTTGGGATCTCCTAAAATGTACCGAGATAGCTGTTCCAAGGTTTGATAGTCTTGTGGACATGATAGAAACTGCATGGTGAAGTAAGTCATTAACAGGAGGAGAGGAGGTGTTTTGCACATCAAGTTTTTCTGCTGCCAAACTATATAAAATTCCAAATACACTTAAGAAAGAGTTCAGTCGTGGTTTGCATCTAACCCCCAACAGTAGTTGGGGTTGTAAATGAGTGTTTTAAATGAGCCTTTTTGGGACCAAATGACAGCCTCTTTTCTTTTCCTGCAAAGTGAAGAAGTGGATTAAATTAATCTCTCCTGACCCAGTTGAACTTGATGATCTTTATGGAGCCCTTCCTACTTGAGATATTCTGTGATTCTAGATTTTGTCCTTATAACTGAACTGCTGGTGCTCCCTGTGGTGGCTGTGGGTTTGCACCTGCAGTGCAGATGCCACCCCGGTGCCCTGTGGAATGTATTTGTTGGCATTTCAACTATTTTGCTCTGGAAGAAATACAGATGGAAGAAATTTCAGCTTGTATTCCAGGATTTCAGTGAGACATCCTCAGATGTTGGCAGCTTTTTTGCTTTTCCTGTCCCTCCCATGCCTGCCATCTTTATCAGTTCTAGCTATGGACATGTGTAGAAGTATTGTCAAACTCTGCTTTGTCCACTGTGGTCTGTATGTTCCGTCCAAAGATCAAAAGCAGAAATAACGGAGTCCCTGGTTGTATTCAGGCTATAATAGATTCTGACATGAAGAAAGGGTCAGGAAAGCCAAAGTAAGTCCTTTCCAATCAGCCATTCATTATGTACCTGAGCAAAACCCAGTAGATAATAATGCAAAATGCAGATTATTTCCTGGGCCACAAGTAAAATTTTTACATCACAAAATGCTTCTTGTTCAGAGAAAGCAATTTCCTCAGGACAGTTTCCTCAGATGCACTTCTTTTTTCTCTCAGTTCCTAAGGGATTTGCAGTGTTGGGTAGTGGTGAAGTTGCTAATATTCTTTCAAAGTGGAGCATTGCCTTCTTTAACAACAGTGTTATGTGTTTTTATGGCATGACATTTTCTCTGGTAAGTAAATAAGTACAAGAGTCTAATGTACCAGCATGTACAGTGAACTGCAGTAGGTCCTTGTGCCCCTTTTGGCAAGGAAAGCTCATGGCCTCTAAACCCAAATACAGTGCCAGTATAATGTGAGTGTCTGGTAACTCCTAAGCTCCAATAGAAGCCTGAGAGAAGGGGAATGTGCTCTACCCAGCTACCTGAACAGGCTTCTTTGACATTCTCCATTTTACTGAGTTTCTTTCTCTATTGGATGTTTCTGAATGTAAGCTTTTTGCTTTTTTTTTCTTTGCATGTAAATTACATTTTTATTAGTGTGAACAAAATGGTGCCTTTTTGTCTTTCCAAGTGTTAGACTGTCTAATGAGAACATTTTTATAATATAATTAATACTTTCTGTTATTGTACAGTAAAAACATTAGCGAATTAGATGGAAATATGCAAAGGATCTGACTTCCCAGCTTATAATAATGCTGTCTTAGGTTATTTAGGGAAGTTTTAGGATATTGCATGTCATACATTTTACAGTTTATAATAAGTATAAAATCGAATATTTTTCCTTTAAATACTATTTAGAGTTTCAGAAAATCACGCTGTAGCTACAAATACAATTTGGTAATGCTCCTGACTGAAACCTCCTATAAAGCTTTAGCTAATAGAACTCATTAAAGAAGGAAGTTAAGCCTACATATCTCAAAGTGCAAAACAGAATTGCCTAATACATTCTAACCAGCAAACTAGTTCTAAAAATGAGAAAGCTGATTTTCATCTCACATTCCTGCCTGAGGAAATTTGAACTGAATGTCAAGATGTTACTACTGTAATGTAGGTTTCCAATAATTTGAATTCCAAACTTTGTATGTGTACTGTATAGATTCAGTATTATTTGGGGGGGAGGGGGGGAGATGGGATGTTTCCACTAAATAACAAAAGGAAATTCATACACAGTAATGGACTGTAAAGGGGATTATGAGGGCAACACATGAGAGCTGGAAAAGTTTGTTTCATAAGTATGTGGGACTTTGGTGTGGCTAGGAATTGCAGTTGTATCAGTGGCATGGGCATGCACATCAGGAGGATGTCATGGGAGGACTTTTCTTTCTTATGGATCCTCTGATACTCAGATTTCTTAAAAACCCTTACAGAAAGCTTCCAAATGTTGGCCATTTCAAACTGAAGTGAGGCTTGCGTTAAAAATGCAGGCCTGAAGGTTTGTAAGCACAGAGTTTGTATCCCTATTTTTAATTTTTGTTAGTTTTGGAACAGGATCATTCATTTCTGTCCCTAAAAGGTGCACCCCAAAACATACTTCTTTTCTCTCCTAGGGAAAACTAACCCAGACTGAGAGGTGATATCCAAAATAGCAAGATAATAAATTATGCAATATGCTACCAAAGGTACTGAGATATTATTAATGTAAGGGCAGCCTAAGAACAAGTTGGTATCACCATCCATACAGTATAATCACTTTAACAATTGCTTTAATTCCAGTAGGCAAGTGTTGTGGTTTTGTTTTTGGTTCCTGGTTTAATTCAAACTTCCGTGCAAGTCATTTAGCCCTGTTGTACAAAATGAAAATATATCAATGACTATGCCAACAAATGTGTTAGGACCAACAAATTCATTAGGGCAAGAGACAATGGGCAGAAACTGATGCACAGGAAGTTCCACCTGCATACAAGGAAGAACTTTTTACTGTGCTGGCAACCATGCACTGGAACAGATTGCCCAGAGAGGTTGTGGAGTCTTCATCACTGGAGATATCCAAGAACGATCTGTATACAATCCTGTGGGATGTGCTCGAGGATGACCGTGCTTGAGCAGAGAAGTTGGACCAGATGCAGTCCCTTCCAACCTTACCCTTTCTGTGATTCTATGAAATCGAACTTGTTTCAGATCATATGAAAAAAGTCAAACTGAATGTCTGCATCCTGCAGAGGCTTAGGTCTGTACAGGAAGCCACAATGATTACATCGAGGTTTTGCAGAACTTTAAGGGCCAAGTCATATAGATCTGTGTGGATTAAGAATGTATTTCAGCACAGAGCATGGCCAGTGATTACCTGTATGGGAGAGATGCTCCCTAACCACAACTGGAAAATTTGTAGACAAATACTAGAAATTATCAATTTCAACAAAAATGTTTCTTTGAGATGACATTACATGGTACATACATAGATCACACAAAATAGATAGCCTAAGGTCAGGGAAATGGCAAAGCTGTCATAACATTTGTCTCTTCCCTAGTCGCTCATCTCCTGGCTGCCCTCTTCTCTCATTTTGTCTGTTTCTAGAGAAAGTTTTTGAAGGACTTTTGTATTGTCTGAATGCATAATGTAAAAGTTTGATGAAAACTCAAAAATGTTCCTGTGTGGGAAAGACAAGAGTTTTCCTCTCACTTCTGTATCATCCTATTCTTATGATAGTATTTTGGCAATGTACGTAATCTTAAATGCAGTGTCTCAATTTTTCCTCGTATTATTTTCAAATTGTCATTCCAATCTTTTCTCTTTTTAATGTACATCTGTCTTTTTTAGCTCTTTCCACCACTCTTACATTTCCTTGTTTGCTAATTTCTTTCCTCTATCTCATTTTTACTTTTTTTTCCTTTCAGAAAAATCTGGAACATGAAGTTATAATGTGGACTATGAACTGGTCAATTATTGACCTTTATCTCCACTTAAAAATGTCATTGTCAGCAGTAATAGGAGAAGGAGAACTCTGTCAGGAATGCTACGTGCAGTGACACAAGATGGAGATCACTAATACTAGGGAAGAGCAGCCTTTAGAAAGGGGTCTGAAAAGTAAAAATCTGTGCCAGAACTTATGTGTAATTAGTGGTTTATTTTGTATTTAGAATGTCAGTGGTAACAACAGTAACAATTGTTTTTAATTCCATTTCAGCAACAAGAACAAGACCCAACTAACTTATACATTTCCAATTTGCCACTTTCAATGGATGAGCAGGAGCTTGAGAACATGCTGAAACCATTTGGGCAGGTTATCTCTACAAGGATACTGCGGGACTCGAGTGGGACAAGCCGTGGTGTTGGCTTTGCAAGGTATGTCAGTGGTGTTAGCCATGTGGCAGCCTGTTTCCTTTTTGTAATTGAGAAGGCAAGAATATGAGGAAGAAGCAGAAATTACTGAAACTGTTCAAGTTTTTATTGATCAGGGAGATCTAGACAGAGATACCCAGCTGGGTTTTTTTCTTTCTTTGGTAAAGCAAACATAGCTGTGTCTCATCTCGTTCAGATGGCTAAATCTGAATCTATTGCTCTCACTGGACACTATGTAGAATAAGAGTTCACTCTAAACCACTTCCTCAGCTTTTCTGTACTTCTCCTTTCTCCACTATCCTGGAACCAGTAAGCAAGAGTTATGCAATGCTTCACAGAGACTTCTCCTGTGACTTTTTTGGCTTTTGAAGTTTGAATCCAAGTCAGGAGACTATAAGGAAGAACCCCTTCTTCCCCACCGCCTGCTTTTTGTTTTTCTTTGTTTTTCTTCATTAGTTCCTTGGAGAAAACAAACTCATCATTGCCCTTTGAACATCAGCCCTTTGAATTTTCAGGCTCATTAAAATGATGTCAACTGGAAAAGAAAATATTTTTATTCACTCACAGTAAATCTCATCTTAAAATAATTGACTGCTTGGTCCAATATCTCACCCAAATCAACAAGCAAGTATTTTCCATAAATTAGTAGATACTTCCCAAATATTCTATCCATGTGAGTCTACTTTTTCCCCAGTTAATTTTTCTGGGATCTCTTCATGAAAGCTTTTTCTGTGCTTTTCTAATACTTTTCTATTTATCAGTAAGTCCTTTTTTAAACCTAGTATGACAATCAAAATTTAGAAGCTTTAAATTGAAGATTTCTATCATCAAAAGCAGAGGAATGCTTTGAGCAAAGAATTGGAATTCTCAAAATACGGTATAAAATCTCTGTGAAGTCACATACCAGTGATTCAGATGTTCAGCCAATATTAGAATAGCTCTATGTATGAGCAAATAAGAATCTAAAATTAGTTCACAGAAAAGAACTGAACAAATTATATCTCCTGATAAAGCCAAGATTTGTAGCGATTGGTTTTCCTATGAGTTGGATGTGGGTATTTCACAGCACTGTGATTTTTTATTTTTCCTTTTTAGAAATGTCTTCCTGCCCAGCCCTCTACTGCCCCACTTTATTTCCTTATCAGGCTGTCCAGTTTCAAAAAGTTATAATAAAGGAAAAAAATAGGATGATACTCATTATCTAAGAATGGAAAACCAGCTAGTTTGGGTTTTACCAAGTTTTATTCCTGTCCCCTTTAAATAAATCTACAAGTATTTGAAATGTTTGGGTGTAAAATTAATTGGGTGGTTTTATTTCATTCATACACTTGTATTTTATATGTAGCTTTCACTTTTGGTTACTATGAAGAATAGAATCCAGTAACACCCAAGCTAGAATTCAGTAGGCATTTTGAATTCATTCTCTTCTCCCTCAACTTGCTTACCAACTCTACCTTCAATCAGTGGTATGGTAGAAAAATACTTCTAATATAGCTGGAAGTGATTTAGAATCATATGCAAAAGTTCAAGACTTGTGTGTATCCAAAAATTCATCGTATTGAAGAATTTGAAAGAGATTACTTTTCAAGTATTTTCTCAATAGTTTCTGTATTATGCATTATATGTTTCATGTATGCATAAATGTGAAGTTATTTTTATATACTTTTTTAATACATATATGCAGTATACATAACTTACATAAGGAGCTATTGCTGTTATATCTAATTAGAACTTATTTCCTTCTGCAAGGTGAACATTTTTCTTCTACTGGAACATTTTTGAATAAATACTATTTAAAGTTAAAATTGTGCAAGAAACTTGTAGATATTCAATATAGATTTTAATTTCTTGCATTTGGGAGAGTTTTATTAGGTTATAAGGAGTAATATGTTTTATCAAGTCCAGACTTGTGTCTGAAACTAAATGATATTGTTTGTTTTTATGTGAGACAAAAAAAAATTAGATTTCTTTGATCCAAGAACCCATACTTCCGAAAATTCTCTAAATGGTATTTTTTGAATAATGAGGAAAACTTGTTGTTCAGTCTGACATACTGGTTGTTTTCTATGATTGCATTTTGTCAGTCTCTATGGAAAGGCTATTTGAATTAAAAAGATGCCAAAAATTAATAATTTTTAGTCCTGCTTCTTTGCTGCTAAGGCCATTGGCCTAATTTGTGCATACGAATTACAAAACGTAATGAACAAATAGAAAGAAATTATCTGTTCAACATTACCAAACATAATTTTGCAGACAGCTTCAAAATATATTCTTCTTTTAAAATAAATTGTGTTTTATTTGCACATCTCAGTCACTCCTTGCAACTTAGTCCAAGCTGGCAGTTGGGACAGACACATCTCCATTGCACTGCAAGGATGTAGCTGCAACCTCCGGAACTACTCCCAGACTGGCAGTGTCTCACCTGTAGTCTGCCCAGTCTAGTAAGTTTAGATTTGACAGCTTAAGTGCACAAACCTGTTTGGGATTTTGGATACATTCTCAGTAGCTATCACAGCTATTCTGCTATTGGTTTCTGTTTTGAAGGTAACTTGGAGACAATTAAATAGGAGCCAGGTACATCATTTAATTGAGATGATGTGTATAAGGTAAAAGCTGCGAAGTCAGTTTGGGTTGTTCAGTCAGGCATGTTTATATTTGTTACTCTTAATATGTACTGCTACTTCAGAATCCTTTATTAAGAGTGGCATTAACCTTTGTTGTGTGCATCATGGACACCAAGGGTTCAGTTATGAGTGACAGTGAGTCAGTCTTTCTGCTTCTTTCAAGACAGCATAAGTACTTTATACTGTAGTTGTCCAAACTGCCTAATTTCTAAGTAAATAAGAGTATAATATTTTTAGTTTGGCACTGACTTTAGTCTCAGAGTGCATAAAATGTTCATGATTTAGTTTTACCTTTCTGAAGTTATTTGTTCTTAGAAAACATTTTCTCTATTGCTCACACATGGGAAAGCAAGCCACAACACTGAAGTGAGAAAAAGCAAGAAATATGCTTTGAGGAAAAGCAAGAAATACGCTTTATCTAAAATCACAAAGATGGGAATCTGGTTGAGTGCTTAATTTATGTAAATTATTCTTTATTTTCTTAGGATGGAGTCAACAGAAAAATGTGAAGCAGTGATTGCTCATTTTAATGGAAAATTCATAAAGACACCAGCAGGAGTTTCTGGTATGTTGCATATATTTCTAACAATATGTATGAACGGGTTATTGCTTATATGCTGGAAGCCTGTTACAGTGATTGTTGTATCTGGCTTCTCATTTAGAGGCAGGCTTATTAAAATTAAACTCTGTCTTGTTGGATGACTGTAATAGTGGCTTGCTTTTAACACAGTGTATCGCTTTTCTATTGTAAACCTTTTCTAGGCTTTAGTAGTGTTCTCTCCTAGCAGAGAAACAAGCAGCTAAGATGCCTTAAGCTAGCTATGCACAAATTTGCATCCCAGATAATCCCAGTTGAAGTCAGGAAACAGATATATGTATCAGAACAGAATTAGACTGATTGTCCATGGACAGGGATTTTTTCAGAGGCAGAAAATGGTCTGCTTTTGTCATCTGTTGATGATTTTCAAAAATACATTTAATTAGAAAAGAAATAGAATCTGCAGCAGTGCCTGGAACCATCATTCACCAGGGAACTGTGACTCCCAAGTCAGTGTACATTTTGAGGTTCTTCAGGAAGTTGGAAGGAGGTCAACACAGAATGTTGCTTCTAGAAATACTGTGCAAAGCAAAATGCGGAAAAGTCTACGTAGTACAGTTTTGTTGTCACACCAAGTTCCTCATCAGTTTGTCTGCTTTTTCAGCACTGTTCTGAGACAAAATGTGTATTCCAAAAACACTGAAAAATGAGGAAAGGAAATTTAGAGCGGCAGAGTGAAATAGAAAGCAAAGAGGACAAGAAAGAGGGAAAGAATACATGGCTGACATTCCAGGCTGCTTTCAGTAACCATTTTATTGAGAATCCCAAGTGGGAATTTTACAAATTACACTATTGATGTGGTGCTGAAGCTGCCTTTGTCCTGCTGGTGAAATGTTCTCTGTTGTCAGACCCTGTCACTGAGGAGGAGGAGGAAGGTAGCCCTCAGCAGGCAGACAAGAATGCAGCTTGTTTAGTAAAACTACATTGCTCCAGTTTGAGGCAGTCTGTGCTTCAATAAGGATGGGAAGTGCTTCAGAGCACAGGAAACCACTCCCTTTGGCAACACTAATCTAATGCAGGATTTTGGCTTCCCTGGCTGGGTTTTTTGCGGACCCTTTGCATTGGGATTAATTGCTGAGATTATTTAGTTACAACTCTGTTACATTTTTTACTTTGTTACTTTAGTTACATTTGTTACATTATTATATTAATTAAAATGTTACATCCCCTATGTATAAACAGAGAGTAAGGACAGTAAAAATACTTTAACAGAACCTCCTATAAGAGCATTGTAGTTTATTAGTTTTTATTTTCACTTCCATTTTCCTCTTCTCGATGAATGAGCCATCAAGCTTGTAATTTCTAATCATGTTCTGTCTCTGGTGAGCCATTGCTGAGCTGGAGTTGCACCTTTACGTGGTTGGGTACAAGCAGGTAGAAATGAAAAATTGCTGCACGGAACTGTAAAAACAATTTTTGCAGTGTAAAGAGAACATTTACCAGAGAAGTGTTATTAATTAGGGACAAGAAATTTACACAGAACTGGCTGTTGCCTGAGAGTCAAAACTAAAGAGAGGTCCCAAGATGTAATCCACCTCACAGACTTTAACTTTTAATGCTTACTGGGCTCTCTGTCTAGAATGGGACAAGAAACACACACCTCGAGACTGATGATATCATTGCTGTCAGCTATCCTGGTGATTACAAAGAGTGTCCAGATCAGTCACTCAGAAATAGATAACTAAAGGTCTGAAAGTCAGCTAAGTGAGATGAGTCTCACCTTCCATGATGCTGAAAAAGAGAAAAGTAATTAGGTATATGAGGAAGTCATGAGAACCTTGTTTTTTAAAGACCCTTGATTTTGTTGCATGAAGTTTCATTGCTCCTTGCAAAGGTTTTTATGGAGTTCAGCTTCTTCATGGAGTTCTTTACCATGCAGCAAGCACATGTCCAATAATGCAATCTGATTAGAAAATTCACCTCATGTGTAATAATATGCTGCAGTCTGCCAAAAAGTAGGGCAGAGTCATGGGGCAATTGTGATCCTGGACTATCTGCACTGAGCAAAGTGGGTGTAGTAGGAAACTTCTTGGAAAAACAAAGGTTTAGAAGAGGTTTTCAAATGTATTAGCATCTTTTAGGGATTAGCATCTTTGAGCTTGCAAAGAAGTTCAAAGACATGCAAAATAAAAGCATAGAACTGGAACTATGTTTAAGTTAAAACGTTGTGTCCTAGAAACTTAACTAAAGTCAGCAAATGGAGCTGACTCTAAAAACAGTTATCAGGAAGAAGAGGGTAGGAGAGACAGAACTGTAATGAAATAGGTGTGGGAGGAAGAACATCTGTTCAACAAATACATGCTTTCATAATGCAGCTTTGTTATTTTAACTAAATTTGGGTTTAAATGGAAGAATGGGTTAAACAGTTACATGAAGCATAGGTGAAACCTCCTCTGGAGCGTGAGAAGACAGAACAGAAAAACCTCTAAGAATGTGAGAAGGCCAAGGGTAACAACGTTGTCACAAAAGTGTTAACTCAAGAGTTGAGCGAGTGACTGGGCATTGAAGATGCTGAGCAGGCTAAACACAGATGTAATGGTCTATTCAGGCTTCATTTAGCTTAATGAAATATATTCAATATTTAGTGTGTCCTTGTTTGTCTTCAGTAAAGATGAAGAAAGGTTAGCTCAGAGAGTAATTTGAAATTTGAAAGTAATTTGAGAGCAAGTTGGTATATGACTCCTAGGAGTCATGTGCTAGTTTCACTGTTGGTTGTTGGGATTTGATTCTTTTTATGTAAGTTGTTGTAATAGTTGATTGTGTTTTATGGACTGTGACTTCCTCTCCATTTCTCTCAGAACTTCAACTTTTGTACTTAATTCTCTTTTCAAATGATCATTTATTATGATCGCTATAATTTTGAAGTAACTTTTGCATTTAGTTCTACTTTTCTCCTTAAAGAATTATTTTTTTACAGTGAATAATGTGATATTTAAAGCTTTTCTATTCTCCTATAAAATTTAAACCTCCTGATGTGAACTGGGGAAAATGGACTACGCTAGTATAAGGAGCCAGATGAGTAGTGAGAGCAGAGCAGCATACTTATCCTCCCTCCCCTAAAGATGAGACTAATATTCACTGCCTTTTTGTCTTGTGTTGGATCCTTAACGATTGCAGAAATTTTCTGCTGTGCAGAATCATGCAAGGCATCTCTTCCCTATCACAGCAGCACACAGCTGGGTGGTGATACATGAGAGTAATTATATAAATGATTCTGTAAAGCAGTTGTACCACAGAATATGTAAGGTGTGTGTAAGTTTGAGTGTATTTGTGTCATATTTAAAATTAAAAATTTAGAAGTTGAAAAGTTACGAAAGTTTTATGCCTGTTCTAAAGGCTTTAGAGCCTATTTCTTTATATTTAACATTTCTTTTAGTATTTCTTCTACTGAAAATGAACTGACATGATTTTATTTTTAAATGTGTGTAAGGTAGGCAGCATTTTTGCTGAGCAGCCCATACCATTTTTGCTTCAGGAATGGCTGCTTATGGTGATGATCCAAAAATCATAGGTTATCCATGACCCACCCCTCTCGTCCTACTTACAATAAAGGTATTGGTCACTTCGATTCTGTTTTAGGGAAGAAATTGAGGGTTTGAGTGGTCTTGCTCCTGTCTATGCTCTTCACTAGACTAGGAAGTGGTCCACCAGGTGTGGTAGACAGTACTGTTTGAAATGGTTCTGACCTTGGCTATCTTTCTAGTGCAGGAAAGGGGTGCATATGAAGCCTTGAAGTAGCTATCATCTGTCAGTCATTTTTGAGTGTTTTCTATTTGCTTGCCTTTAGAAAGTATCCAGTACTGAAGATCTCTGTATAGTGAATTTAAGCTAGTTGACCATAAATTCACATTTCTTAGTTACCTTTCACAGATTCTTTAGAAATAATCCATGAACTACAGCCTGAAAACTACTGCTAAAGAGTATCGAGAGCTCACAGTGCAGATGTTACTCCTGATTGTCACACTGAATGG
This sequence comes from Sakesphorus luctuosus, assembly GCA_013396695.1. NCBI lineage: Eukaryota > Metazoa > Chordata > Aves > Passeriformes > Thamnophilidae > Sakesphorus > Sakesphorus luctuosus. The sequence continues at coordinate 580,697 of VWZD01004065.1, read as the reverse complement.
AGAGGAACCAAAATTACATTCATTAGATCGGGACCCTAAGATTACCTCACCAAGGTTGTGGGTTTAATCCCTGTGTGGGCCATTCACTTAAGAGTTAGATTTGATGATCCTTGTGGATCCCAACTCAGAATATGTTCTGAAATCTGTGAATTAGTAATTTTTACTGCTCTAACTTCCATAGTTTGCAATTGCTGCTTAGTTCTAAGAATCAACACAGGAACAGAAAAGAAAAATACTTCTCAAAACTACTTAAAATATGCTTCTGTGACAAATTATTAAACCTTGAATGAATTACTAAAGCAATGCAATCCTGAGTATTGTATTTAAGTGGAGACTAGGATAGTGAAGAGTATATATTTAGTTTCTCATTAAAGATATAAAGCGACCCTGGTCTTGGATTATATAACTTCTTTTTTAGTTCCCACAGCCTTTGGCAAAAGTTTCTGGCTGTACAGTCTTGCTTTATCATTAAAGTGATGTTTTAATGTCAGAATTCATTAAGTCCTATATGCTTTGCTCTAAAAAATAAGCGATGAAAGTTAGTAAACAATGCAATTCAGTTGCAAACTGACTAAAAGAATAGTATTTTTCAGCTATTTTATTGTATTTTTGTCATATCTGAAAGCAGGATTTATTGGAAAGTTGATAAAACTAGCCATGTAAAGTCAAGGCTGTAAACACAAAGTCCAACGAAGAACATTAGTTTTGTTTTTGCATTTATAGTATTCCCTGCTATGTATTTGGATAAGCACTGAACAAAGAAAGACTGAATTCTAATGTACAGGTGTAAATGAAGTGTGTACAACAAGGAAGAATTTAGTCTCTGGACTAATACTGCATTCACATCTCTCTTCTGTAAAAGCATTAGCCCTAGAGGAGGGTGATTTGGAGCAGGAGATGGTCAGCCCTTTCCACACTCACGTCTTAAAGCTCTGACCTGCTGTTAAAGCACAGGAAAGCTTGTTTTTACAGATTGCTGCTGTAGCCCAAGAGACACCCACAAACCATTGGGAATGTTGATTTTCATTAGGTGTTGGAAGACTGTGCGTGTTAAACATGGTGTCTTAGCTGCAAAAGTTTAAGTCCACTGTAAGTCAAAGCCATTTACATCTACTATCTCTCAGCTGCGAATGCAACTCTGAATAGTCGCACTCTTTTGGTCTTGCACATGCAGACAAGTCACTGAATGATTAATGATCTGCTTCATCACTGGACCTGCATAGTTCTCAACAATTAAACAATAAAAATGACTCTCCCTTCCTTCCTGGACTACAAAAGATTGCATGACTGGTCTGTAAGGCTTGTTGGAGTTTTTTGTTACAATATATATTTATTGTGTGAATGTTCTTATGTGCAAGAGAGAATATGTTACGTATTTGTGAAAAATATGACAAAAGGTAAGCTGAAAAAATAAACTTCAGGTTTAATTTTGGAGAGAGTAAGGACTATGTTCATTCTTTGGTGGGAGGGAGATCAGTAGATTGTACCTGGCTCCCATGAAGGTTTATCTCCTTCTCATGACCCTCTGTCCGGTGACCATCAGTTATTGTGTTGTTGAAGGAATGGACACAGTAGTATTTCAGTCACAGCAGCCAAAAATTGGAGTCAGGCTTTCAATTGGAGCAGTCCCTATTATCAGCCTTCAGATCTTGAACCAGATTCAGGGAAGGCCAATGCTTTAGAGCCTGTTCGCAATGGCTGGTGGTATTAAATAGATGGTCTGTATGGGGTTTTTTATGTGAGTTGGAGCATTCACAGCATTTGGCCTATTTCATGGCTGCAGAGAGGAGCAAGAGAAGGTGGAAGGTCAGAGAAACAAGAGTTCCCGTGACCCGATCCATTTTGAATAAGATGGAGCACTAACTTCTGGTCAATCACAGATTTATATATTTTTAAATGTTTTTTTTTCATTGCTACAGGGTTTGGATATTACATATGCAAAATTCAATATATGTGGATAATTCTTATTCCATTTTTAGTTCCTCTTTAAATTTGTCAGAAGAATTTTTATAATGCAGTACAGAATATGTTGAATCATTTAAAACTTAGCTATTTTCAGTTACCTGTTGCCAAAAGAATCGCATTTATTCTTAACGGTGCTTTTCATGAACAGTATTCAAGCAGTTGGACAGGTTTACTCTGATTTCTTTTTTAAAAAGATCTTTATGTTGAGACAATAATGGGAAATATAAGCACAAATAATGCTTTCAGAAAACTTTTTTGCAATTCATTGTGAGTATTTTTAATGAAAGCATAATGAAGCATTAAATAAATAATTTACTACCTATGAGTGGTTTAATACAGAATCACAGGGCTAGAAACATTTAGGTACTTTCTGATGTCTTTCTGAGCTGTTCTCATGTCAGTTTCTTTTGACTTCATCCAACATTTTTAGCATGTTTTTTTGAAGTTACATATGCTCCCCACGAAACTAGATTTTTTTTTGAAATAACTTATCAGTAGTTAAAGATACTCAAATTGGGGAAGAGCTTTTTTTCATTTAAGACAGTTAACTTCAGTATTTGGATCTCCACTCTCTATTTCTGATGAATTTTTTTTGCTTCACTGTGTAACATCAATTAAAATAATTTCATACTAGAACCTGACAGTTTTACCCATATTCTGAGATTAACTCCTCTTTTTTCAACAGAACTGTATGTGGATTAAAATGATACGTGTTATGACCAAGGTTATTGGGTCATTGGCTTTTATAAAGTAATATCAAATTGTCCATCAGCATATGGATATAATACCTTTTTCCCCCAAACATGCTGAGACAAAAGTTGCTTCACATGATGGAAGACCCCAGAGCAAAACTCAGTTCTGGGAATGCCAAAAATCCCCTCAGAAATGCAAGGTTTTTAAGACAATATTCTCCTACTTTAGAGTTTGCTTGTTCATTTACTCCACTGTCCATAGGTCTCCAATACTTTTTCCAGTGTCATTAGTCTAATTTTTCCTCGTTTATTTTATGATTATAAGTTTTTTAATTACCATTCTCTTTAGGATAATACATTTTAAATTAATTTGGTTGTCATGTTTAATGTTTTAGTCTGACTCTCTTAAAGTTATTAGACTGCTGTATTAGAGCACACAGGTAGGAGAGGTGAAGGTCTCTGACCTGTGTGGTCAGTGTTGGAGATGAGACAGGGAACCACACACCAGTTCTGCCTCCCAGGTCATCCCTTTTTTTACAGAGAAGGTAGAAGTAGAACCAGAGCTAGGTTTTAGGTGTTCCATTCAAAGCCAGGGATGACCTGGCCATTAATGCTAGTTTTATGTCAGAGTTTTAAAAGTTAAGCTCTTTGCAAGGTTATGTGTCTCTGAGGTTTTCAATAACAATCGTCTTTTGAGAGTGCAGACACAGTGAAGAGACATCAGCACTGACCATGGTTACAGTAATAGATTTTGTTGAAAATTTTTCTTGGGGTTGTTTTTTTGCAGGTGGCCTTCCCACCCCTTGTGTTTACTCTGCATTTGGAAACTTGTATGTTTTCAGGTCCAGCCATGTCTCATGAAGATGTTTCCAAACAGAGAGTGACTGGAGGAGTGTCATGGTAAAGCTTAGACAGCTCATGTGTCAGGAATTATTGGCAGAGAAGTGCTCATATCCAAGTCATACCAGTGTTTCCACCCTGTGATTAGGGAGGGTGTGGTGTGATGTAGCAGAGCTGTACTTCAGCCATAGGTACTTGAAAACATGGAAGCTAGAAACAAGGAAAGAAAGAATACTGTGCAAACTTTTCTTTCTCATTGCTTCAAATCTGGCATTAAAAATTGAAGTCATGGTCAGGATTATATTAGGCAAAATAACAATAACAAAAAAATAATGGAGTATGGAAATGCTGTTTTGTGACAGTATGCAAAAAGCCCAAAAGAATACTCCTCAAGAATTTCTGGTTGCATTGTGTGTTCTTAATAGAGCAAAGATAAAATGGAAATGGATGGTTGTGACATTTTTTCAGTGCAAGGTGGCAGGCGATAAAGGTGCCCACTCCACCCTGCTGGCTGGAGTAAGTGGAGGTACTGTGCCAGCTCATCTGGCTATTCAGGATGAGCAGAGCACTTTAAGTTTTGGGATGTTACTGAAACCTCCAAGGGATGGGGAAAATATGTTACAGGCCTTTGGCCAGATTTATTCTCCACCCTTCTCAGGTACACCTTCAAAGAGGCAAAGCTCAGAGTTCAGATGACAGTTCTTGCTCATCCGCAGACCAGCAGACACATACTGAAGATATGCAGACCATGTTTCTTTCAAAAAGATTTTAGAGCAATAGTTTAAAATCAAAGATATAAGGCATTCCAGATGCTCTGTTTGTGTGTGGCAGCTATCTTTGTGCTGTGCAGAACAGTTGTTGATGCTGTAGTATGTGTCTGTGTTATTTAACTGAATATTGAGAATATAACTTAAAAACCGTACCTCATTTGGAGAGCTGAAGACCTGTGTATGAACACTACTTCAACTAATCTTTCTTCTTTCTTCTCAGTTCCTGCAGAACCTTTATTGTGCAAGTTTGCTGATGGAGGACAGAAAAAGAGACAAAATCAAAATAAATATATACAGAATGGAAGAGCATGGCACAGAGAAGGCGAGGTGAGACTTGTAAGTCCTCCCTTCAAGCTTTAGTGTGGGTGTGCAATAATGAATACTTATGAAAATGATAGGCATTGAGACTTCTTGGCTTGGGTCTTTGGCTTATTAAAAATATGCAAGCAAGTCTCACCTGACAGTTTGCAACTCTATAAAAAATACATAAGTGTGTCTTTCTTCAGTGGAAAAAAGGCAAAATGCAAAACACTGAATCCTACCACATTACAGTGAACAATAAAATGTCCTTCAGCTTGGTGATATTATAAACTTCAGCCTTCTCATATTACAAAACTACTAGAAACATAACTTTATTTACATGCAGTAAATAATCCTTTGATCTATACAGTACTGAAATGTGCACTGCTTTCACAAAATTAAAATAGTGTACCAGTGCTGTGCAGCGTTAATGTTTTTTAGTCAACAATGGTTTTAATCTTTAATGTTCAAGATAATAATTTCATAGACTTACTGTGGTGAGAAAGCCTAGACACCTCATTTATATTAGACAGGAAAATTCAAATATGTCTTCTGACAAACTGCATTCTACATTCATGTAGTTAATATATTGTAGGCAACACCCTAATATAATCATCTGCGTGCCCTGACTCTCAAACACACACATGTTCTCTTAGCCAGGTATTTCACAGATTGCATTTTGTTCGTCATGATGGAAACTTGTATTCACAGTCAATATTAGTGATTCTCTTCACTAAATAATTACTTCTGTCAATTAACCTTTCCCTAAATTACGGTAATAAACTATTTAAATACAATATTGCAGTTAAAAATAATACAGCTAAAGAAAGAGAAATAATTTATGATCAAAATTGATCTTGTCAACTCTCTTTTTTCCACTTTATTTTAAAGGCTGGAATGACACTCACATATGATCCAACCACAGCTGCTTTACAAAATGGGTATGTTGAATAATTGCACACTAAATAAAAAGTTTGCATTATGAAAGATGCACAGAACTGGCATTTAATATATATTTCTGCATTTTCCAGATTTTATCCATCGCCCTACAGTATTACAGCAAACAGAATGATCACTCAGACATCTATTACGCCATATATTGCTTCTCCAGTTTCCACATACCAGGTTTGTATTTAGAACTTAGTAGGTGAAGTGGTTCCTTGGAGCTTATGTTTGGTGTCAGTTTTTACATCTGGTTCTATGAATTCTCCAATAATGCTTCATTTTAATGAAGTGGCCTCTTCGTGCTGTATGGCATGAAAATTACAGCATTAAAACCTTACAGTGTGTGTGTTTCAGGAAGCTGAGTGTTTTAATAAGATACAGGGTGTCTTGCAAAACAGTCTCTAACCTGTGCTGATGGCTGAGGTATTTGTAGCCACTTCTGCATTTCTTGTATGGATTTTCATTTTCTCTCAGTCAGGTTCTTTTAATGTCAACAATATATCTTTAAAGTAGTTATTCTTTATTTAAACCCTTCTTTATTTAATTAAATTTTTTACAGTGATAGTTTCCCATGCATTTTGAACTTTTCTTTGGGTTTTTTTTCTTGGAAAGCCCCACAGTAATGTGTTATGTAGTTGTACTAAGACAAGTGCAGAAACTTGCTTGACTTTATAGAAAGAAATCTGAAAACGAGTTCTGAGTTGCAATTACTTTAGCATTCAAATCCGGTGTTTTTCTATTAGGAGTAAAGAATTTAATATACTAGGACAGTGT